>VNJV01013744.1:0-96926 GCA_008042635.1 Drosophila nikananu | reverse complement strand
GCCAATGTCCTCCCAGGCATTATGAATAAATATACCATTGAAATGCCCTTTGTGGGTTAAATCCCATATTATGGGCTTTGCTACTACCGCTTTAATAAGCGCTACTTTTTCCTGCCGTGAACAAAAACGTTCAACACGAGAAACATTTTTGTCTTTAAACTTTCCCTCCATGTTCTGGCTTTCAAAATAAATAAATTTATTTATTTAGCGGAATCACAGCTGTTTTGTTTCCTGATCTGGCAACGCTCTTACCCGTTTCGCTATGGCCGCTTTAAGAAAATTTATCTTATCTCAGTACCTAGCTTTAAGGAGAACTTTTCTGTATTCAAAACTCGATTTCTAATTTTTGGCCAATTTTTGACAATTTTGACGATGTAACCCCTTTCATTTTGTTAAAAAAATGGATAAATTTTTTGCTCAAAAATTGCGATCTTTTTCAGTGGTTTTTTTATCGTAACTCGGCTTAAACTCAACGGATTTCAGTCTGGTTTGGTTTTTTCTTCTTAGTTTTTAATGGAGAACTTTTCTGCATTCAAAACTCTATTTCTAATTTTTGGCCAATTTTTGACAATTTTGACGATGTAACCCCTTTCATTTTGTTAAAAAAAATGGGTAAATTTTTGGTTTCAAAATCGCGAACTCCTTCAGTGGTTTTTTGATTGTAACTTGGCTTAAACTCAACGGATTTCAGTCTGGTTTGGGTTTTCCTTCTTTGTTTTTCAAGGAGAACTTTTCTACATTCAAAACTCGATTTCTAATTTTTGGCAAATTTTTTACAATTTTGACGACCTCTTTCATTTTATTAAAAAAAATGGGTAAATTTTTGGCTCAAAAATTGCGAACTTTTTCAGTGGTGTTTTTTGATCGTAACTTTGCTTAAACTCAACGGATTTTGGTCGGGTTTGGTTTTTTCTTCTTGGTTTTTTAAGGAGAACTTTTCTGCATTCAAAACTCGATTTCTAATTTTTGGCCAATTTTTGACAATTTTGAAAAAAATAATTTTATTGAAAAAAATGGGTAAATTTTTGACTCAAAAATTATGGCGGCTCGATCTCGGTGACAAGCTGTTTCAAACTATTTTCCTCTCGCTGTCTCTTACTGCTTTGCCACAGTTTTGTTATACCTATCTGAATACTGTGCTTTAACCCAGAAAATTGGCGCGATTTTCCATTTAAACACAAAAAATATTGTTCTATTGTTTCTTTAACTTATATCTATATGTGCTTATAATGATTTTTCAAATCAATGTCGTTACAAAGTTACAGCATTTGAATTCAACCTCCCGTACAAGATAAACATTTGGACATGCTTTAGAACAGCGAAAAAAGGCTGGCGTTTTCTAGGTATATTTAAGTCTTACAAGAAGCTATTTAGAAATGGCAGCAAATACGACTAAATCTATTTTAATCCTGCCCAGCTTTACATCTTTAAAAAAGCTTTTTTGGAAAGTGATGGCTTCCTCACAGCTCTAACGCTTACAGCTTAAGATTAAACGTAACGTCTACTCAGCTTTGTCATGCTCCGCCGTAGCTAATGATGTATCTTCCCGGTTTTGTCGTCCCTGACGAGCTCGCTCCCTCAGTTGAGCTGTTTTCAACGATACCATCAGCTGCGTGGAGTTGTAGAGCCAAGTTCCCTGAAGAAACTGAAGTCGTTAACCCCGTATACTCAATTTACATCGCGTTTACTTACGATCAACAGCATACAGTTGAGAAGTATGGGAATGGAGAAAACTGTCGAGATAAACAACCCGTTGCTGTCAAAGTATTGCTGCTTGGAGAAGGAGCTCCAGTTCTGGGCCGCGTACTCATTTATACTCTCGGTGAAATAAACCGCCAACACTGCAGATAAGGGGAAAACAAGAAACACAATTAGTTTACATACTGCGTTTCTAGGCACTCTGTCCCACGTACGCAGTACTAGAAACAGGAACACCTGAAAGTTGGTGTTGTTCCGGCTGAGAAGAGCTGTAGTTGTGGTCAGGACATGCACCAAAACTAGGCCAATCAGCCACGGATCCGTCCAATCGATCTAAAAATGTGCAATTAATATTAAATGCAGAACCGTGCCAATCTAAAGTATCACAAAAAAACCCACGCTGAGAAGAAATGTCCAGTAGCCGGTCACTTCGTTCACTTCCATTGTACCTGCATGCATGCTTATTTAGTGTTTGTTGAGTGTAAAGCCAGTAAATTTTGTTAATTTTGAGCGAAGTTATCAACGATTTTGTTTACAGAATCCATCGCTTTAAAAATAGGTTTGTTGATAAAAATATTATATATCGATATGATATATTAATACACGATTTCTTCCTAAATATCGAAATCTCGCAACCGAAAAGTCTGGCAACGTTGCCAGACTTTGCTATCGCGAGGTATCGATATTTGGGCAAATCATCTTAGACATCGATAGTTTGATATATTATCAACAACCCTAGACAACATTAAAAACGGAAAAACAAAGAATTCGTTGAAAAAACATTCAAAATTGTAGTTAATAAGTCGACTCAACTGAATCCAAGCTAACCAGTTGTGCAGGAGACGTGTGAGCAACCACAAAAGGGCCGGTATAAGAAGGAATCTTCTCAAACGGAGCCATAGATGTGGCATTGTCCACAAAACTCCCAGGGCACCATATTCGCTTAGAGACAAGTGGAAGTGTTGGTGGTGAAATAACATCAGCAGTATCAGCAGCGGCTTCCGTCTGAGATCAGGGGAGTATTTAAATTATAGCAGTGCATGCGGACGCGGATTTGCCGACGCTGAAAGGTCACTCCGTAACAACGACACGTAACGGCGAGCGGTTCAAGGACGCTCGGCTGAGACTTAGCGCTCAGAGAAGGGGGACCCGCAAAAGCAGCAGTGCCCGGGCGCTAGGAAAGCCGAAGGGCAGCTGGCTGCGCCGCTCCGCCCTCTGGTCCACCAGTGTCCACGCGTTTCACGCCCACGTCAAGCGGCTGCTGCGAAAGATGGCGGTTAAGCAGAACAACAGCGAGACTGGCGAGGCCTCGGAAAACAACGGAGGCAGCGGCAGTGGCCTGCCCCCCAACGCCAAGCCCAGCACCTCGAACGGCATGAAAATCATTCCCGATGGAAACGGCGCCACCGAAGGCATTGAAACGAGCGAGTGCTTGGGCTCCAGTCGCCAGGGCAAGCGGGACTTTAGTACATTGCTTAACAACCTGCAAAGCTCGGAGCAAGCAGAGGAGGCGATCCAAATGTACGAACAGGTGATCGTGGATCTGGCGCGGATGCAGATGCCTAAGGGGGCTTCGGAGATGAAGCGGTTCAAGGAGGACGTGATGAAGGTGGGCGCCTATCTGGCCGCTCGGAATGAGAAATTCCATCAGATGTTCTACCTGCGTGTCGTCTACGAGCTGATCACTAAGTCAGCCTATGATCAAGCGCCCTCTTGTGCGGTGGCCATCGTTTTCAAGCTGTTCGATAACAACCAGATCCTGGAGGCGGTGCACTCGCTACTGGAGCAGAACGTGGACGATTCCAGCATCCGGAAAACGATAGGTCTGCTCTGCGAATGGATAATCTGTTGTAGCTTCTGCAGCAACCTGAATCTCTGGGTGATGGCCTTGCTCACCGGGCTGCGGGAGCAAGGCAAGCGTGCTCTTCTCGACGAGATTGCGCTGGACAATATCGATAAGCTGTTCCGGCTACTCATCATTCCGGTGCTGCGGCCAAAGGCCGCCCCGATAATTTTCCACATGCTGTCGACGACGAATTACACGCCCGAAGTTTTCCACAAGGTAAGTGCCTCCAATCCATACCCTGAGGTCGTTTATTAATACTCTGATTCGTTTCAGATATTGCCAAAAATCCCCAGTGTGCTGCACCGGATAAAGATACAGTCGAACGCAATGGACGAGAATGTGCTGGAGATTCGCAACTGTCTGCAGCAGCTGGTGGACATCACCAGCGCACTAATGCTGCACTTTCACGAGCACGACGAGCTCTATGCAACGGTCAAGAAAACGCTGCAGACTTATAACCCCTCGCCGAACTGTGTGGCCCTAGCACGAGCCATGCACGAGAGTGCCCAGCCGTGGGGTCGGCGGAATGCGAGAGTCGGGCTGGTGAACCTGGGCAACACCTGCTACATGAACAGCGTACTCCAGGCTCTGGCCATGACAAGCGAGTAAGTGAAAAGTGAACCCTATTGCTGCTATCGGAGACCATAGCCTAAACATAAATAGTGGTAGCTGTACCAGGAGCAGGAACCGCTTATGTTTATGGTATAGTTTTGGATTACCCATTCGTTTTACGTTTCTTACTTTCCTCGTAATATCATTATACTTTATACTTGCATATATACTCCTCCTTGCTTCTACAATCCACATCTTCTAGTTTCAGCCGCCAGATTCTGCTTATTGAGTGCGACTCACTGCTACTGTTGAAGGTACAGCAGCAAATCGCCTTGATGCATCACTCGCTTCGCTACGAGCTGACGCCGTCACGAGTGCTAGACGCCACTCGGCCGCCTGGCTTTATGCCGGGCCTGCAGCAGGACAGCTCCGAGTTCCTAGGCCATCTGCTCGACCTGCTGCACGAGCAAGAGATCAAAAGCTCCTCATCCCAGGCTGCTTCGAAGCCAACCGGGTTGGTGGATAACGATGAATTATTTAGCGATGACATCGTAACCAGTGGGGTGATACCCTACAACAGCAATGATCGTAAGCTCAGCAGCGGATGCATCCGCAATAAAACAGCTCCCACTCTGACCGCAACACCCACCAAAGGCACCAACGGCAGCTCACTGCAGGGACAGTCGGCGGAGCTTCCCCCGAAGCTGGCATCCACCATCGATAAGACTTTCGCCGGAAAGCTTTCAACAACCTACCGTTGCCTGAGCTGTGGTTGGGAGAGCCGTAATGAGGACAGCTTCAGGGAGCTTCAACTATCCTTCCCCGATGTGAAGGACGACTGCGGAGCCACGAATTATTCGGTGCAGGACCTCATCGAGTATTTCTGTTCGCCGGAGAAGTTGGACGGCGACAATCAGTACCACTGTCCGCGCTGCAAGAAGCATTGCGATGCGGAGCGACACATCGGGGTTACCCAGGCGCCCAGGAACCTCATCCTCACACTCAAGCAGTTTAAGTACGACCAGAAGTACCACTACCGCACCAAGCTAATGCACAAGGTGTTTCACGACGAGAGTGTGAGTATCTGCAGAGGTTTCTTTTTAAAACCATGGCCCGCTTTTATGCTTATTCGGAATTGTTTTGCCATCAGGTCACTGTCAAGATGTGCGCAACCGACTCGCTGCAGGAGATGTCCACGGTCCACTACGACCTCTATGCCGGAGTCGTGCACTCTGGCTTCAGCATGGACTCCGGCCACTACTTCACTTTTGCGGCTGATGAGGCGAAGAACTGGTACAAGTTCAACGACAATCTGGTGACACACTCCCAGCCTGAGGAGATGCACAACCTCACCTCGCCCAATACGCCCTACATACTCTTCTATAAGATGTGTGCCCGCTCCAACGAGTCAAATGGTGCGTCCTCCTCGAGCTGCAGTTCGAGCATAAGCGGGGGATCGAGAGGGGGCCATCAGATGGTCTCGGTGCCGATGTCACCGCCACTGACGCTGGAGGAATTGCCGCGGCAACTGCGCGACTATGTCAAGAAGGACAACCACATATACAACGAGGAGTTACGGATGCAGCGCTACAAGCGACCCGCCAGCGGAGGGCACAACAATGGATTCGCTAACCGTCACAGTTACGACAGGGAAGGGGATGACGACGATGATGACCAGGAACTGCCGCCTTCCGGTGGATGCGGTGGCAACAGTCTGGGCATGAACATCAATCGCTTCGTCTACTGAGGCGATCGAAGGAGCGAAGGGAGCGAGCAGACTGGAGGCCACCACTAGACTACACTCACACTCTCATATATATATATATCACATATATATATATATATATATTTGTCTACTTTATAAAAGGAACGCGCATACTAATCTCTAAATGTTACATATAAATATATATATAGAGAAAGCCGATCGAGATACATACGATACACAAGGCTATAACCGCGTATGTGACCGCATGCGCTCTCCGTTCGCTCTTCCGTTGTTTTCCATACTCCATTTCCACACCACTCCCCGAAATCCCAAAATCCTGTTCCCGCCTACTCCCCAACTTCACTCCATCCAGTCTCATACATACGCGAAACTATAAATGTATTGTTATGATTTTTTTGTTTTTGTTAACACAAACCTAGTTTTTAGAACGAGCATGCATATATGCGTACACACATATGTATACTGATAATGATACCAATTAAAAATGCATCTGAAATTGCCAGAGAAGCGGGAGAGATATACTCGAAGATCTGAGAAGACCACTAACTTCTAAAGCAATCAAGCAGCTAAATCAGAGCAAAAGGCACAATAGCTCCAGCTCGGAGAAGGACATCATCACAGCGAGCGGGGAGCATTAGGGACCCTCCCCGACAAAACTACGTATTATTAGTTTTTCTGTTGAGTTTTTAAAAACGAATTTGTAATCGATATACGACACGCCCATGAAAATGCATCTTTTTGGAATCTGGTGAGCAGAGAACGGCGATTGACTTGGATATTATTACAATTAAATTGGAATAATTTCAACGAACATTTGTATATGGTGTATGTCTATTGATAACCAAAATCTATTCTATATGCTATGCTATAAGTGTATCAATAAAGAGAAAAAAGAACAAGCCCAGAACTGTTGGAGTACGTGTTATTTTATAACCTTGCCGGAGTCAGGATTGTAGTCTGAAGTGTGCAGGCAGTTAAGGAGTCATTTCCGGACCCTATAAATCATATATATTCTTGACCAGCATCAAGAAAAATTATTGACCAGCATCAAGAAAAATTCTTGACCAGCATCAAGAAAACATTTTCTTTTTAATAAACCTTGATGTATGATCCAAGCTAGGTAGTAAAGTTCTCAGACAACTAGCTAAAGTCCAGCAAAATTATGCCCTTGAATAAAAAATTTTATTGGTGAAATCTTCATACAAATTGAAATTTTTTCCGTTAAAGAATGACATAAACAAGGTATATAGTGGCTTGCACCTTCATATTAATCATTATTTTATCTTGATTTAGTCAGTAATTAAGTAAGTCATATTTTGTTCGTTTAATTTGTTCGCTTTCAGGCCGTAAAGTATCTCCTCTCTTAAGAGAATCTCATCCCCCTTAGAGGTACGGCTGCGCCTGCTCCTCCACCCAGGCGATGTGCGAGTTGACGCTAGTGTACACTCCCGGGAATCCCTCCCTGCCGCAGCCCACGCCCCAGGACACGATGCCCACCAGAACTCCATCCACGACAAGCGGACCGCCGGAATCTCCGTTGCAGGTATCTTTGCCGCCCTCCAAGAATCCAGCGCAGAGCATCTCATCCGTGATGGTGTAGTCCTTGGTCAGGTACTGAGCTCCGCAGGTGCTTCTCTCCACAATCTGCAGATCGACGGCACGCAGCATGGCGGGCAAAGCCTCATCCTCCTCGGTTCGCTTGCCCCAACCACTAACCACGGCATGGGCACCCGAAGGAGGAGCCTCCACAGCCAAAGCAATAGGCTGGACCAGGGCAGAGTACTCCAGCGCCTCGCGGGTGATGATCAGACCAATGTCATTAACAAAGGTCTTCTTGTTGTAACCGCTGTGGTAGATCAGTTTGCTGACCTTCACTCCCTCCTCCTCCAGATCAGCGATTGAGTTCTGGCCAGCTACGATCCGGATGTAGGAAGCAAAGCGTCCCTTGATGCAGTGAGCGGCGGTGAGCACCACCTTGGGGGCGTAGATACTGCCGCCGCAGATGTGTAGCAGCATGTAGGTCTCCAGGCGAACAGATACCTGGTACGGAAAGTCTGCGATATCCGCCTGATCGCCACCCACAATGAGGGGGTTTATGAACGCGGATTCCACGAGGATCAACGGGGCCAGAAGCCCCAAGAAAATCAGTCCCAAACGCAGAGACATTTCCACACACACACGGTTCGGGAAAGTTATAAGGGGTGGTTCGATTCGGACTCCTTATATAGGGCCATAGTCAGCGGCTTATCACTTATCACGAAATTGCGAAATTCTCGATCATCCCCGATCCCCGATAGGTAATTTGGATTTTTTCCATAAAATTCAGCAACGATATAGTAAAGTTTATGGTACGGACGTTTTATATCCATTATAAAGTGGCCTGCCCAAAGGCGGTGCTCTTCTAAAGGCCCAAATGACCACAAAGCCAAAAGAAAGCCAACTGGCCGAGCTAGAACCATTTGGGGATTATCAGCAAGTTAAAGGTTGAGTCACCGCCCGGCCTTATATCATTGCCGATTGAACTTTACTCGTTAAGACTGGCGAGGATGTCTAGGCCCAGGTGTAATCTGGAAGGCGGGAAGCCCATTCATCATGTCTCCAGATAAGGCGTAGCAGAGATTTATTTTCCATGTTAATCTCTGGCGGTGCTGGAGCACCCACAGCCATAGTCTAATCGGAGCTGATAGTGTTAACCATAATTGTGCCGCCAATAACAATATTCAAAACAAAGCCACCTGATTAAATTGTTTATTAATTGAAATTCTTCATGAAGTTTATTTCCCTACTACTGTGAGTAAGTGGGGGGAGGTGCACATAGCACATTCAACTATGATCCCTTGTTTGTCCAAGATACTAGTAATTTCGCGGAAACGATTCCCAAAGTTTTGGTCAACATTTATGGTGACGTTAAAAGGCCCGAGCCCGAGCATCGGGCATTCTGTAAATATAAATGATTGATGTAATCCATCGATCGGAGGGGGCCTGCCTGGGGGCCTCCTCCCGAACCTGGCCCGAGCAAAGTTCGTTACACTGTGCAAAATAGGCGCGATGCTAAAGCCACAAAACGGATAATTGATTGCCACGCCACTTGGCGCGGAGGCGCAGCATCCCCAGCATCGTATCCACTTCTAGCTACTTAGCACTTCGAGTGCCGCCGACTAGTTAGCAATTACTATACTCGATATCGGGTACTTAGGTACCCCTGGAGGGAATACGGAGGCGGCGGGGAGAAGGCTGCAGCTCACGTACGCGCCGAGCGGCGGCGTCTTTTTCGGCGTGTGTAAGCCGAGCTTGATCGGCCCAAATTGGTTATAAATAGACGTTTTGCCGGCGGAGGTCCCGCATTTGAAGCTCATCTGTCGGCGGATAAGTAGCCCTGATATCGGAAATATATACTAAGCCATATAACAACGAAATCTTCTCCGCCGTCCATGTGCGGCAAGGACTAGCAGTGCCAATAAATCAAGATTTGTGTGAATTTAATCAAAATGTTTGTGGAAAAAGTGGTGAGTGGTAATGATATATAGAAGGAGATCGAAAAGGGATATACAAACTATTAAAAATCAAGTGGAGCCAATGGAAATACTTAATCCCACAGAAGAAAACATTGAAAAGCATCAACAAGTGAACTTTAAAGGAAACATTATATCATAAAAGTGTTTAAGTTTCAGCTTTTATCGACTGTAACTTCCGATTACCATACATTTTAAAGCAGTTTAAAGTTTTAACTGTATTATCTCACCTCTGTTGGCTTTTAGCCGGAATTACTGCCAGCAACGAGTCCCTCGTTTGGTAGAAGACCATTATGATAATTTATGAAATTAGTGGGAAATAATCATGATGTGTATTGATTAGTGGTCAGGTGCCAATTGGCGAGCAAATATACGCTCGGGTTCTGCACACCTCGCAGCCTGGATACGCTGCCGTGCCCAAAAAGAAATAGAAGACGTCGTCGCAAGTGCGGAGCGGAAGCCTTCTGGACGCTTCACAGGTTTTTTCGGTTTCTGCTCAAATATTGATCAGATCAAACAGACATTTTCGGGGGTTGTTGGACCTCAGCCTTGGCTCGGGCCTCTGCTCGTTCGATTTCCTTGAGAGTTTCTAATTGCTATGAACTATATTTTTTCGGAGAGGCAGCGGCAGAAGCAGGCGTGGCCGTGTCAGTCAGATTCTGGACTCTGGGTGTCGTCTCTAGTCAGTCGTCGCACCGATTCCCCCCAAACTTTTCAGAATTTTTTAAATCTAGACCGAAACAATGTCTCGATTCCGATTCGATTTCCGGCAGATGGGCTTTGGCTCCGGCAACACCGCCGGCCTGTGGAAGCGTGTCACCTTCCTGGTGGCCATACCGGCCATTGTGTTGTGTGCAGTCAACGCCTTCTCCGCACACGAGCACCAGGAACGTTCACCCTTCACCAAGTACGAGTATCTGCGGCGCCGAACCAAACGCTTTCCTTGGGGTGATGGCGATCGCAGCCTGTTTCACAATTCCGACAAGAATGCCTTATCCGAGGGCTACGAGGATGAGACTCCACCGGCGGAATAATTTGGGATCTCGATCGCTTCCAACAATAATTTGATTTCTAAAGTTTTTGCATGTCTTTCTTTGCAAGCAATAAATTAACAATTGAGATCTGACTCAGAGCAAGGTTTCACTTGACCATGAAACGACTGATGAGTGGCTAATGGCTGCTGTCCCATCCAGAACCGAAATTTGCTCTGACTTCACAACATGTGGGAACTGGCCGGCAACAATGCCCCTGGTGATCATCATTTGTCATCTTTTGTTGTTCGGCGTAACCTGTTGCACCACTGACACCAAAACCCGACCACGTACGACCAGGGTGGGGGCGAACCCAAATGCTTTAATCGATCTTTGAGCCGCACACGTACTTGTATCTTGTATCTTGTATCTGCTCGGCGATGCTATAAGATGCCATCGCTCCGTATCGCCCATACGCCGAGTTGGCCCAAGTAATTCACACCGCAGTTAGATACATAACTTATACTTTCGTTGCGATTACGATTACGATGGCGTCGTGTGTTTGCCGAAAAAAACACTTGCGACACGCGGCAAGGGCAAGTGCGCCGAGCAAGCCAAGTACGCTCCCTGCTCCTCCCCGAGATCTTAGTTAATTAGACTCCAAATACGCGCCGACTCTAGGCTGATGAAGTGCGTCGCCGCTCGATAACTAAATCAATATTGGCGCACGCATGCAATTATCCACCTGACTGACCCGACCCTGATATATATATCTCTTGTCTCACTCACAGTTCGAACGCGCCACCAAGCTGGAGCTTTTCTCGATCCTGCTGCTCATGGTGATCACATTGAGCATCTACACATTCTATGCCACCTTGCACTCGTACCTGAAGTCGGTGATGCTTATGCTGCGGCTTTCGGGTCCTCCATTAGTGCCCCTTCTGGGCAACTGTCACCTGATCACGGACAAAGGGGGTAAGTTTATATACCATAAATACCTAAAGAAAAGGGAGTTGAAAGACTAAGACTAAAATAATATATATTGTATATCACAATTTAATCACAATACCTTCCTTATAGTGATGCAAAAGTGGTGCGGCAATGCCTATAAGCTATACGGATCCTTGGTACGAATCTGGGTAGTGCTCTTTCCCTTCTTCGCCGTACTGCAGCCGGAGGATCTGCAGGTGATACTCTCCTCCAAGAAGCATACGAATAAGGTCTTCTTCTACCGGCTGATGCACAACTTCCTGGGCGATGGACTGATCACCAGCAGTGGCTCCAAGTGGAGCAATCACCGGAGACTCATCCAGCCTGCCTTCCATCTAAGCTTACTTGAAAAATTCATTGACACCTTCGTGGATGCCTCGCAGTCGCTGTATAAAAACCTCGATGCCTCCGTCATGGGCACGGAGATTAATATAGCCAAGTACGTGAACAACTGCGTGGTGGAAATCCTAAACGGTAAGTCTCTGGGGTATTAGTTTTGCCTGGTCGACTACTAACCTGTAACCGACTTCAACAGAGGCTGTTCTGGGCGTGCCTATCAAGAAGGGGGGCCAGGATGCGGTCAACATGGAGGACTCGCCATTCCGCCAGGGTAAGCTCATGATGCCCAAGCGCTTCACTCATCCCTGGTTGCTTCTGGACGGGATCTATCACTGGACCAAGATGGCCAACGATGAACTGAACCAGAAAAAGCGCCTCAACGACTTCACTCGCCAGATGATCAAGCGACGTCGTCAAATGCAAAATAATAACAATGGAAATGGCGAGCGAAGGTGCCTCCTGGACTTTATGATCGAGATCTCCGAGGCCAATCCCGACTTCACCGAGGAGGACATTGTGAACGAGGCCTGCACCTTCATGCTAGCTGGGCAGGATTCCGTGGGCGCCGCCGTCGCCTTTACTCTCTTCCTGCTGACTCAGAATGCCGATTGCCAGGAGCGATGCTGCCAGGAGCTGGAGGCCATTTTTGAGGGCAGCAACAGGGCTCCCACGATGACGGATTTGCGGGAGATGCGCTACATGGAGATGTGCATTAAAGAGGCACTGCGCTTGTACCCCAGTGTGCCGCTGATTGCTCGCAAGCTGGGGGAGGAGGTGCAACTGCAGGATTACACACTGCCCGCCGGCAGCAACGTCTTGATCTGCTCTTATGCCACCCACCGGCTGGAGCACATTTATCCCGAGCCAGAGAAATTCATCCCAGAGCGCTTTTCGCCGGAGAACTCGGAGCACCGCCATCCGTACGCCTTTCTACCGTTTAGCGCCGGACCGAGGTACTGCATTGGCAATCGGTTCGCCATCATGGAGATCAAGACCATAGTGTCGCGGCTGTTGCGTAGTTTCCACCTGCTGCCCGTGCCGGGCAAAACCACCTTTGAGGCCACCTTTCGGATTACCCTGCGCGCCTCCGGCGGCCTGTGGGTGCGCCTCAAGCCCCGCGATCACCCGCTCGCCGATCACTGACCCAGCAGAGGAGATCCCTCCCGACAGATTCGTTATCATTAACTTTAATTAGTACGGTAAATATGTATATAAATCGATAAAATAATTTAAACACTTAGCTTCCTCCTAGCCTAAGTACAGGGCCTCCGACGGGAGGGAGAGGGGGCGGCGTATATCCTACTGTGAGTGGGTGCGGGTGCTGGATTCTGGGTGCGCTCCGAACCGCAGTCGCTTCGCAGTCGCTTCTCGCATTCGCTTCATATTCGAGTGTCGTAGAGTTGAGTTTCTCCTGGGGTCTTTGCTTAAACAATGCTATATATCTGTAATAAAGTTATAAACTAGGACGTGATATGGTGCGTTTCGTTGTTGTTGTTCTTGCTGCTGTTGTTGTTGAATTTGTTGATGAGCCGTCGCGCACGTGACTCGCGATTCGTCTCTGTCGTCTTCGTGTTCCCATTTCCGCTGCTTGTACCATTGCTTCCATTGCTGAACTGCCTCTGAGCACTGGCCACCGTGTGCTGTTGGGCAAGACGCTCGGCCGCCTCACGGACACGTTGGCTCATCAGCCGCGTCGGCGTGGCTGATCGCTGTGGCAGCGGTGAGCTGGGCATGGATCGCACCTGAGATGGCTTGGCTTTAGCGGAGCATCCACTGCTGACGGTTCCTCGTTTCGATTTTTCAGATTCGTCTGCTGTTAAGGGGGAAATAAAAAAAAAAGAGTTAGCGAGGAGAATGGTAAGGATTTGAAAAAAAATCCTAAAACAAACCCTTAAGTAGAAGGATTAAAACATGAAATGAAAACTTCACAGAGTGCAGTACGAAAAGTACTTATAAATTATTTCTTTTAGCGTAAAGTATTGTGGTAGGATTTCGCAGGTATAAACTAGATTGCAGCTTTAGAAATAATGAGAAGCATTTATTAAAATATCTAAAATCTTGATCCTCTGTAACTTCTACCATACTTTAAAGGTCTGTTTTGGAATTCTCTAGCTCAAAGTTACTTCTACTGATGCGTCCCACGCTCGCCACCTTGGCTATCTTGTAGGACTCAACGGCAAGCGGAGGTTTGTTAGCAGCAGCAGCAGCGGCGGATGCAGCAGAAGCAGAAGCAGGGGGAACCTGGAACCTATCCTTTAGCTGCGACACCTTCAGCTTGGACTCACACAGAGGCTTGACCTGGGGCTTGGACTTTGGTTTCTCCCGAGCAGCACTATCCTCAAGCGACTTCTTCCGCATCTTTATGGTGTTGGTGAAGTCGGAACGCATGATAGCCTCGCCCTTACTGTTGGTGGGCAACTCCAGGGTGACAGCAACAGGATTTTCCGAGTCCTGCTGATCTGTGAGGAGGGCAGGGCTAGCCTTGGCTATGGCCTCAAGCTTGGACTTGGCCAGGGAGAGCAGTAGGGTCTCCTGGGCGCCACTGCAGTTGGAGCATTCGCTGTAGCCCGAGTCACTCCGCTCACTGCACTGCGACTTATCCCGCAGCTTCAGGACAGTGCGTTTCTCGACCGATGGCATCTCCACACTAAAGTCGTCCTCTTCTTCATGCAGGGAGGTCATCTGGGAGGACATGCCGCTGCCCAATGCACTGGCATTCAGCATACTCAATCCCGATATGGAGGGCCTAGGACTGCTCAAAGCTCCCATGGCTATGGCCGAGTTCCTGCGCGACACCGACAAGTTTGCCATGCGTCCCAGAGCTCGGATAGCATTGCCAGTTTTCTGGATTAGCAGCAACAGGAGCAGGAGTAGTAGAAAGCGAAAGCAAGAACACAGGAGCAGCATTGGGTTAGGATCTTAAAAAGCAGAGGGTTAAAAGTATCGACTAACCTGCCACTTTCGCCGGATAATGAACTTCTTAAGCTTGTCAGTGCAGATCTTATTGTTGCTGAGATTATCGTCATGTCGCTGGCAGAGCCACTTGGATTCCAGGCACTGCTGCGCGGTCAGACGCTCCTCCTTGCGGTGCACCAGTAGCTGCGATATAAAATCCTTGGCCTCCTGGGAACTACAGATAAAGAGTTGTAGGTTTCATCAAGAATACAAAATATTGTCATCACTTACACGCAGTCAAAAGCCTCGTCATCGTAGTCGTAGTCCGCTCGTGTAATATTCGAGAAGGTCTCCACATCTGTGTCGCCCATGAAAGGCGAGAGGCCGGAGAGCCTAAAAAATCCAGACCGATATATAATTTTTCATTGAAATAAACTATAAAGCTTTACTTACAGCACATAGCAGATGACGCCTACGCTCCACATGTCCGACTTGAAGCCAATGGGTTCGTAGCTGATGATCTCCGGCGGTATGAACTCAGGCGTTCCGAAGAGAACGCGCACGGGAGCCTTCGTATCCAGTCGCTGGGCCAGGCCAAAGTCAATGATCTTGATCTGGTGGCTGGTGCGCGTGTGGCACATGATATTTTCCGGTTTCAGGTCCAAGTGCACCACGCTCTGGCTGTGCATGTAGGCCACGCCATCGCACACCTGTCGTAGGAAAAGGATGCAGTCCAGCTCAGTCAGGGTGAAGTCATCGGCCACCACACGCTCAAATAACTCGCCTCCGGTGATGCTGGGAAAAATAATGTATTAGAATGATTTGTTTTTCGAAGAAAAACGTGGTATATTTACTACTCCATCACCATGACAATCTCCCTGGGACTCTCAAATGAAGCGGCCAGCTGCAGGAGCTTGGGATGCTGCAGGGAACGCATAATGGAGATCTCTTCGAGCACCTTCTGTCGATCTTGTGATTTGATGCACTTGATCACCTTGGCGGCGAGTAGTTTGTCCGGCTGCTCGCGCTCCTGCACCTTGTAGACGACTCCGAAGCGCCCCTTGCCCAACTCTTCAATGATTTCGAAGCGCGCCTTAAAGTCTCCGCCAGCTTGGACGCTCACTGCCTGGCCGTAATGCTCTGAAGGACTCCTGTGAAGCCTGTTAGTGATTTGCACTAGATCGCTGGCTTGACCGGGTTCACTACGTCCATGGATATTCTCGGCTCGCACCCGGAAACGATAATGCATCTGTGGCTGCAGATTCTTGACGGTGTATGCCAACGTGTCCACCACTCGGGTCACCTGCTGCCAGTTGTCCGTATCACAGTCCTCGCTCTCGCAGGTCTGCATCTCAATGCTGTGTGTATGCAGATAGATTCAGTGTTGGGAGGAGCTATTTAATGTCTTTGAATACTCACATAAAGCCGGTGATCATGCAGCCGCCATCATAGGGTGGTCCACACCAGGCCACCGCCACCCGATCTGGGCCCAAGGAGACACTGGGCTGGCCGCTGGGCGGTTCTGGAGGTCCCTCCACTGCCACTGAGGCGGCAGCAGCCTCCACGCCACAATCGTTCATCACTTCTACGGTATATTTTCCACTGTCATCCGCTGAGATGTCCGTGATGTAGAGCGTCGACTGCTGGCCCGTTGTCCGTATTGTCACATTGGAGCTCTCGATAATAGGGTGGCACTGTGGGTATAAAGGGGGAATAATTGTAAGTGATGGTGATCAATAATATATATCAAATCAAATGTAAGCTATGACACCAAATTAAAGACCTGAAAGGGCATACTATTTAAAAGATTTTCCTCATCTAACTACTTGTTTAACAGCAAGAATACTCTTTAAACCTACAAAATGTAGCGAGATCTTATAACCACGTACAAATGATCTATTTGTCTATCAATATTAGTGTCTTTAAGATAGAGTTCGCCTCTTTTTCAAGATAAAAGCAGCATACAATCCTGACGAATTGCCAAAGTTCGTGGCGATGTATATTGCCAGTGTTCGAATAGTCTAGCTGATAATGCTGGTGCTGTGCTGAGCTGATCTCTGGCCACACAACCTTCGCTGGTGAAGCTCGTCTCGTATTTGCGGTTTGCAACCATTACGTAGCCAGACCAGACCAGACCCATAACCCAATGTTCGTTGTTCGTCAACACCGCAAACTGATCGTGACACAGTCAGAGAGTCACAGAGCCACAGAAATGCCCAAAGCGAGAGACAGGCCACCAGCGAGATAGGGCGCCGGAGTAGTGGGCTTATGGCAGATAAAGAATATGGATCCGATATGGCCATATAATCCCCTTGGCACGGCTGCTCTGTCCAAATTAGGTCAAGATTGCACAACACCTCGCTGTGACGCCGAATCGCAAACCGGACCAATTACCATAAGCCTACTGCCTGCCTGCCGATGATTGCGAGGATTAGTTAAGCAACTTACCGCCTTGTACCAGATGACCGTGGTGCCCGGGAATGGCTCGTAGCGGACGCTCAGTCGGACATGTCCACCGATGAGGGCGGTGCAATCCTCGGGGCGCGTCAAAATGCAGCTACCGCGGCCCGCCAGCGAGAAGGAGCCACTGCTGTTGCCCCTGACGGCGGGCAGGACGAGGAGGCTGGTATAAGTCCGGGCGGCGGGTATGCGCCGTGAGTCTGCCAGGGGATGTTTCACCTGCAGACAAATCTCGCCGCTTCTTGAGGCGGCCACGTCTCGCATGCGCAGCAACCGAATGCCGTTTTCTGGATACGACTCCAACTGGAAGAAACAGATTAATGAGATTAATGAGGTTGGAGGAACACTCTGAATTCCTGTATTGTTCAGATAATTCTTGTAACTTTTAATGCTTTCAATTCCTTTCGATATTAAGCACAGCGTTAGGCATCTTATTGTGTATTCCAAGTCACTTTCTTCGACACAATTCCCTCTGTTAGTTTGTTTATCTCCTTGAAAGTGAATTTAATGGCTCACGCTTGTGTTAATTGAATTCCGGGTGTGGAGGGGAAAACCGAAAACACTCCTTGCATATAGGTATACTCATAGATTCTCCCGGATTATTGATTCAATATCAACAGGCCGCTACTGATTTTCGAAATATATATTTTCTTTGCTATTTTTACCACTTAATCACGGGTTTAGAACGCTAGCCCCGCCGTTGTCCACATGGGTAAACAATTATATAGTGTATGCACAAGTGTCTGGGGAGCGGAGAGGGAGTGACCGATCGATCCGGAGCAGGGCGAAGTGCCGCGAACTGAGCTTGTTGTACAACTGAACGGCCCTCTCAATGGCACGCACCAATTAAGCGGGAACGGTACGCGAGAACATGGAATGCCACGAGCAGAGCGTAGCCAACGATCGTGACAATGACACTTTCACGCTCGCTCTCATTTTCACTGGAGCACCAAGCAGTGCTGGGACTGGGAATAGTTACAGGGCTTTGCCTTTGGGCTGGCAGAATGCCATTAGCGATATTGATACTCGAATGCAATCCATTTGCTTTGCCTACCTGTGACATCTTCAAGTCGTCACGCCCTTTTGCTTTTCGCCTTGGCTGTAGACTTTGATTTTACACAAAGCCGCCTCTCTGACGGGAATTTTGATAGGGGAACGAAAGCGGGTAGGGAACTGGGACTTAGGCGGGACTTAGACTACGACTGAGACCGAGATGTGCGCCGCTTGAGCGCCGACAAGCGAGTGCTTCTCCTCGCGAGCTGAGCAACTTGAGCGCCCAGCAGCAGCAGCAACATCGTTGGCATGCAGCTCGCATGCCGCCGTATTTCAATCTTTTGGGTCTCTTATATACCTCATATATGTATCTTATGCAAATGAGCATATACACACAATTATTATTATTGTTTTCCCCGGCAGAAGTGTGAACAAGCTGCCTGCGGCAAGGCAAGAGCCGAAAATGAAGAGCTCTGTTTTGCTCCACTCCGAAATTGGGGCCAAAAGCAAGCGCGCGAATGACTCTGCCTGGGGTTTATTACACGCATACGCACCGTCATGTTAAGTGAGTCATCTTCCTCGGATATTAGTTGGCCATTTAGATACCATTCGGCTTCCGCTTCGCAGGGAAAGACGCGGGCATAGAACAGAGCTTCCTCGCCCAAACCACATACCACTGGCAGGGGCGTCTTTAGCAGCTGCACGCGCTGCTCGTCCGCCTGCGTCAGATCGCGTTCCAAAACGCACAGCTCGCCGCTGCTGCTGCAATCGGGGTCGGAGCTGGAGTCGGAGTCAGAGTCGTTGGTAAACACCTGACAGCTGTATATGCCAGAGTCAATGTCGAAGGCATCGTTGATGCGCAGGCACAGGCGTCCATTGCCATGATCAATGTAACTGGAATGAAACAAAAACAATTACAATTTTATAATTGGGCAATGGGAGAGTAAGGAGAAAAGCTAATCGATTGGTAATGGAGGCGAAATAGTTCGCTGTTTTCAATGTGCAATCGTAATGGAACTTCATAGATTCCTATAGGTTTTTATAACTTCTCCAATCTCTTACCAGCTAATACTCACTTGAACTCATCGCTGTCCGGCAGTACCTCCCCATTGCGCAGCCAAACATAGCTGTAGGGCTCTTCGCAATCGATGCCGCAGCATAGATCGATCACCTCGCCCTCCAACGACTTGGTTATCTCAGGCAGTGGTTCCGTGATGACGGCGCCCCGTCTTCCCGGAATCTCCTCGGCTTTGTTATCATGGAAGCAGACTGTGGTGGAGCTGATCAGGGGATCGTGATTGCTGCCGCTTATGATGCAGGTATATACTCCCTCGTCGTCGAGCGTCACATTATCCACAATGAGCAGGGCCATTGAGTCCTCCTCCTGCAGCAAAATGTGCACTCGCTCTGATTCTTCCAGCTCAACGTTGTTGTGGTAGAACCTCGCCGAAGGCACCGAGGAGCCCCGATAGCCGCTAGCCAAAGCCATGCGTCCGCCAATTGCTAAGGAAAAACAAAGATTGTTAAGAATCTAGGAACATCTACTTTTAGCAGTTCTAAACCCACCTGTGGATGGACCCATGATGCGCCTGTAAAGGTAGGCATTGCGGCGGGAGGACGACGCGCGTACACTACGCACGGATGGAGACTTGGAGTAGCGGGAGCTGCGAATCACGTCTAGGCGGGCAGTGGCCTCAATCCTTCCGAAATCATTCTCCAGTGTGACGCGATACAGACCCGCATCGTCGAAAGACACCTCGTCGATCTCTATGATGCGAAGATCATCGATTTCTTTTACGGCAATTCTGGGTGTGGGCGTGACAATCAGACCATCCTTGTCCCAGGTGGCCCACGGCGTAGGATGACCGGCAATGGCGCACTGGAAACGGACACTGTCGCCCTCCTCAACGACTCGATTATAGGGAATGGCAAGGAACTTGGGCGCCGTGATGGCATTGCGGGCATCGCTACGCCTTCGCTCCGCCACCGCAGACAGATCGATGCTGCTGGCGGTGCGATAGGAGGAGAGACGTAGCGGCGAGAAGCTTCTCGCCGGTGTCGAACGCGGCGTGGAGCGTGGCGTGGAGTGAGCGGAGAGCAGGCCACTGGGCCGGGTCAACTGGCGACTCAGCATATTCTCCTTTTCCTCGGGCACATCGACGATAATGCAGGCGGAGGAGAGACTGCGGCCCACCGAGTTCTTGGCTACGCACGTGTACTCGCCCTCGTCCTCGGGGTACACGCGCGGAATGCTCAGCGTGGCCTTTGTACCGTCAAAGGACATGACGTAGTCGCGATCGCCGGGAACCACGCGTCCGTCCTTCTCCCAGATGATAAACGGCTCCGGATCGGCTTCCACATGGCATTCCAGCGATATCGCATCCCCATCGCAACAGCGCAGGTTTCGCAAGTTGCGGACGAAGCGGGGAAGGGTCTCGATGTTACTGTGGTGGCAAATATTTGTTTCATTATTGTTTACCGGGCGGCATTCCGGATAACCTGAACTCACCCATGTCGTGTGTGCACTTTGTCCATGCGGCTATCTTTGAGTATATCTGAAGTGAAGCAAGCATGGTAATACATTTAAAACTGGCGCCATCAATGAACTGCTTAGTCATATTTAACAAGCAAGCAGTGTTTTAGCCCTGTCCTAGTGAGACCAGATAATATTGACAAAGGGTAGACAAGGGAAATAGCTAATTTCAGAGGTAACAGACTCATTTTAACAGAATGCTTGCTGTTATGCCACAGAATTCTGACAGTGAATTTCGGCGAAAACCGTAGCAGAATTTTGGGAGTGAATTGAAGAATGAATATTCGCTTTCAACATCGAATATCATCGAAACATCGGAAATAATCGCTAGGGAAAACCTCGATGTTTTCAGCATCACTAATAACGAATTTGCATCACTAATTGTATAATTATAACGAATATTTGCCTAAAAATTAGAATTTAACAATGAAGGGCATGGTCATTGTGCCCATGGACCTGGAGCCCGGGTTCCGGAAGGCCGACATGCACACTATTCCCGTGGTCAACAGCGCAATGGTGTTTAACTTTTGCTCAGCTGCCGCTGCCGGCGAGAACAAACAAATGTGAGTAGAATCTGATTGCTAAAATCAGCTTATATAGTAAATATATAGTTGCTCCTCCCGTACAGTGCCGCGGATGAAGGCAACCTCCTAACGGACTACGTCCAGATGCAGCGTCGTGGCGATGTCTGCGAACTCAAGGGACTGGTTTTCCCCGCCGCCGACTTCGCCAACACGGACACACATGCCAATGTGGGCCTGAAGATCGTGGAAAGTTCGCGGATTATCACAGATGGCCAGTGCAGTCTGTGTCCCGCCGCCGGTGAGAGTTCTCATTGTCAAGGGTTTATTTCCAAGTTAAATTTCTACTCTCTACAGGAGCTTGTGCCCACATCGTGGCCTTCACGTTTTGGTTGCTTAACAAAAGCACCGAACGCAATCCCTCGGCTGTCGTCGAGTTCTGGGGCTACGAGCTGGAGACTCTGGTGCAACCAGAGCCAATGGTGGCCACTCGTATTTGCGACATCATGCCCAAGGATGAGGTGCGATTGGAAAGCGAACAGAGCCTGCAGGTGATGAGCGCCAGCGAGGGACAAGCCTTTCTGGACGCTGTTCTGGACGAACTATCTGCCTGCGGACGGGACTCGGCTCTTTATCGGCAATGCGTTGACATAAGCGACGAATTTGAGTCCCTGTTTGTACACCATGTGTTGCTGCGAGCGGCCGAGCACAACATTCTGGATGTACCCACATTTGTGCACTACATGGAGCTGCAGGCCCAGACGGGAATCTTCGAAAGCCTAAACGAGGTGACCCGCAACCAGTACAAGTCCAAACTGTGGATTGAGGCGCAGTACATGCGCATTCGCTGCTCTATGATGCACATGATTGTGAACCGCAAGTCGGCCGAGGAAGACGAGCAGATCTTCAATATGATGTTCTGCAAGGGCCGCGACCGGAACACCGATGATCGAGTGCAACAGAAGCAGCACAAGCGCTTCATTCTGAAGCAGACAGAAAAGCTAGAGAACAAGCAGTACCTCGAGTGTGGCCTGCTCATCGACGAGAGCTATCCTTTCCTGTGTGCCGCTCCGGACGGTATCACGGACGATCACATCGTGGAAATTAAGTCGCCCAAGACTGAGGAAGACTTTGAAAAGTATCTGGAGGCCCGCGAATCAATAGCCCCGAAATACATGGCCCAGATCCAGATCCAGATGTTTATGGCCAATGTCAAGAAAGCGCTCTACTGTGTGCTTAGTCCTACCTTCGAGACTAATGGGGCGCTGCACTACGTTTGGGTACAGGCGGATCCGGAGTTCCTGTCCAGCTTGCTCACCATGGCCGAGGATTTCTGGAGGGAAGCTGTCTTTCCTCGCCTAACAAATATCTACCCTCAGCTGGGATGAGGACAACGCACTGCCTAGTCAATAAATCTTTTTACTCGACTTACCTTTGGCGAATATTTGTAGCGAGATTACAGCCTTGGCCTCGCCATGACAGTTGCTGGCTATTACGGAGTAGGTGCCGGTGAAGTCCAATTTGGCGCTGGGTATCTCCAGCCTGTACTCGGGTCCGTCTCCAATGCGGCGGAAGTGGGGGGCGTCCTTGTAATACTCCGGCTGCGGATGAGACGAGACAAGGTGATGTTGTGAGTGGGCTAAGACTTCAAGGTCAACTCGAGTAGCTTCTATAAGGATCAGTGCGGCTAACGGCGAGCATGAATCACGACTGCGGGGCTGATGCTGCCTGCTGTCCGCTGCTCCGTTGTTATTATTGTGTTGAGCTTATAACCATATAAGCACAAAATTCAGTTTCGAGACTGTCGAATAGGAAAACTGGTAACTACGTTGCCCACCCTGACCTCCTCCTCCTGCTCTCGCTTCCTTGGTACGTTGCACGACCGACGACGACAGTGGCTAATATTTTTTTCCTTTTTGGCTCGCGTAATTGTTTTTTTGCGAACACAACAAGCCTGTTATTTGATATGGCTTGAACTTGAATTAGCGTTTGACAGCGAATCGGATTTGTAAGATCTGTCTAGCTGTCCCAGTGGTCTTGTATAAAGCTGCAGTATGACGCACTTGTCCGAAATCCGACCCCTGCGGGCTATTCCTCACAGCTTGCGTACCAACTTTGTTGCCGTATCGGGTTCTGTTAGGGATCTCTGCACACTTTGTTCTCACTCGCGAATCAATTAAACAAAAATTTTATTCGCGAGAGCAACTGTGACAACACAAAAAAATATATCACTAAAGTGTCTGGCTCACTGGGAATTTACTTTTTATAGAAAAACCAAAGCGGAAACTAACGATTCAGACTTCCTGATGAGGTGTAATAGGGCCCACTTGTGCCCCTGATAAAACCAACTTAGATTGGAGACTCGAAGCGAGAGCAGGCAGCGGCAGCACGACAATACGACCCACATTTGTTGAAGCCGCGAATGCAACTGGCCGACAAGCCACTGAGAGCTGCGCCTGCGCGAGCAGCCTCGCGCCCGACGTCACATTCTAACCCATTACTCACATTCAGAAAATCGCGCAGCCAAACGACTTCGGGCTTGGGATCGCCAACCACCTCGCAGAATATGATGACGTTGTCTCCCTCGTAGGCTTCACTGGAACGAGGCTTGACCACAAAAAGGGGCTCCTTGGAGTAGCTAAGATTCAATATGGGAATTGTTATAAGGGGATCGTTTTTCTATTATTGATCCAAGAGCCCAATACTCACGGCAGGTCGTCAGTCTTGATGAGGGGTATATCAAGGGATCGTTGAGGGGTTGCTATTTTGTTCACCTCCTCCTCAATGGCTATCCGGCAGATAGTTTCCACCTTGCCGACCACGTTGGATGCAACACACACATAGATGCCGGCATCCCGTATCGTGGCCTCGGCAATGATTAGTTCCACGTATCCATTCGAATCTAATGTGGCGGTCAGGCGACGACTTGGACGCAAGCGCATGCCATTGCGGTGCCAGGTAACGCCCACGGCGGGATAGGCCTCCACTTTAGTAGAGAGACGTATCTCGGAGCCCTCGCGGAATATATAGAAGGGATCCAAGGGCACATAAAAGTCCGGTGAGATGTACGCCCGAATGCCCTTGTCCACCACCAGGGTGCAGTGACAGGACACGGAGCCAAGTTCATTCTTGGCCAGGCAAGTGTAGATGCCGCTGTCGTCCAGCGTTGTGGCTGCTATTTCCAGCGTGAAAAACTGCCCCTCTGAGCTGATGAGATGCTTCCTATCGGTATGGATGAGCTGATCGTCCTTGTACCACAAGATCTCGGGTACGGGATAGCCCACAATCTGACAGGTGAGACGCACTGGGTAGGTGAACTGAACACGACGATCGCGCAGGCGCATGGTGAAAATGGGCAGTGAGTCGCCCACATCGGCCACATTTCGTCCATGGGCAATCTCCTTCAGACGCGAATCCGCCTCGTAGATCCTCGAATCGGCAACGACTTGAAGGCGGGCGAAGGTTGAGACCCTACCCTTTGAGTTGGTCGCTTCGCAGGTGTAACGGCCCGAGTCCAGCTCGCTGACGGTGGCTATAGTGAGGGCGCAAGTGGAACCGATCTGACGGATCTTGACGCGCTCCGAGCTGCTGCTCAGCTGAATGCCATCCTTGAACCAGGTGACCTGCGGCCGAGGGGCTCCACGCATATTGCACTGCAGGGTGAAGGATGAGCCCAGCAGAGCCTTCGCCTGGCCTGGCAAAATCTTGACGAACTCGGGCAGGCACTCGACGCCGCCTACTTGCAGGGCGGAGCTGGTCTGGACCGTAGGTCCCCAGCCATAGCGGTTCTTGGGCGTCACCCGGAAGTGATACTCCAGATTAGGCTTCAGATTAAATGCGTCGAATGAATTGATGGGCGTGAGGCCCAGCTCCCGCCAGTAGGCGCCGCCCTCATGGCCCACCACCCAGGCCTCCACCTTGTAGGCGATCACCGGTGCTGAGTTGGCACTAACCGGCTTGCCCCACGAGAGCGAGATGTGCGTGGGTCCGGAGTCAACAACCAGGGGCTCCGTGGAAATACAACCTGGTGGATCTGACAAAAGAGAAGATTGGTAAATGAATGAGGCTTTAAGAGGAGAGGGGAGGTAGAGGAATGGCAGGCCTTAATTAAAACGCATCACGCCCCGGAGAAATATATTTTTTATTTTCTTGTTTCCACTACGTAAATGTATAAGCTGGATTGCTGTGCTTTATATAATACATTATTTATATATGTAGGTACGATAATAAAAGTAATTAAGTCAATCGTTCAGAAATACTAACAAAAGATAAATACACGAATTTATAGTGTCTGTGTGCTGCTGGGATTTTACGTTCTCACAGGAAATTTCTTTTGTCGTTTGTGGTCTGTTGTGGCGGCTGAACCGTCGATCTGCAAGAGATTCTCGTCAGCTTGGACTAGAACTGGAACACACAGACAGGACGACAGACAAGTTCGGAGGACAGACGGCAGACAGACAAGGGGATAAAACTACACTTGATTTGGGGTCCCGAAACTCACCTCTGAAGTACGAAGTGTCGCTGTAACTATCCAGGGGAAGGCCCCAGCGTGGTTGCGATGGCGTGGCGGAGCGAGCGCGCGGGTTTACCTATAAGTTTTGTAGTCAGAACGATATATTATATTGCTTTGAATGAACACATAGAGATTCAGGAAAGTGTAGTCTGAGTATATATATGTATATAGTTTGGTGCTGGTTGAGGGAGGCGGCGTTCGAAATTTGCAAAATAGATTTTGTATTAATAAAGCTTTATTCTTTCTTTTTGGGTATCTTAATCTGTAATAAGAGAAGAGAAGCAGAGAGAGAGAAAGAAGTGCAGCGGTTAGTTTAGCTAAGCGATTGTCAAGAGGGGACAGCCACACGCAACAGAGAGAGCAACGGAGACACAAATACGGTTACGAAAAGCATACCGTGACGGTGACGAATATCCTGTCAGTGCCAAAGTTGTTACGGGCCACCACGAAGTAAGTACCAGAGTCGGAGATCTGGGCTTGCTGCACTGTGAATCTGGTGTAGTCATCCGATACCTCTTTGCTGACTCTGTCCGACTGGGTAATGTCCTTGGTGCCCTTCATGAAAGTGACTGAAAAGGATCAGACAGAATACAGAGATTACAGGTTACTCCTTCACCCAAAAAGAGAGGACTTACGCTTGGGTTTCGGATCGCCGCCAATGCGGAAGGATAGGGAGAACGGATCACCCACGGCAATCTTCATTTCGGTGTCCGGTCGCGACAGGAACAGCGGGGGACGCTCATCCTTTGTCTCGGCCAAGGAGACATCTATGTTGGCATGCGACTCGATGCGTCCAAAGGCGTTCGAAGCCCGACACGTGTAGGTGCCCTCGATCTCGGGCAAGGCATTCATAATGGTCAGTGTGTAGACGCCACGATCGGCCAGGGTCTTGACATTGGGTCCATCCACCGCCTGGCGATCGCGATACCATTTCACTTCGATGGGCGTGCTGGTCTGCATGAACTCCGCCGATATGGCCACGGTGCCCCCCTTGCAGACCGTCTGGTTACCCAGCGGCAGCAGGAAGTGCGGCTTGTTGGGATCGCGATGGAAGAATCCATGCGTCTTTTCCAGCGAGTAGTGCTGGCGGCCCTTGAAGTCCACCTGGTGGGAGATCTTGTTCTCGGCTCCCTCGTTGCGGGCAACGCACGAGTAGATGCCCGAGTCCTTCTCCGTGGGATTGTTGATCACCAGCTTGGCGTAGCCATCGGCCTGGTCGGTCAGTTTGTACTTCTCATCGCTGGAGAGGATCTCGGTGCCCTTCATCCATTCGATCTCGGGACGGGGCTGACCTCGCACGCGGCAATCCAGAACCAACTCATTCTCGTTGAGAGAATATGTGTCTGCAAAGGTAAAGATAATTTGTGAGCGAATCATATTCAAGGTAAACGATAAAAACAAGCGGTTAGAACAGCAGCCATGATGAAAAACGAGAAGATGGAGTCAGGAGCTCGGCTGGGTAATACCTCGGATTGGCTGCGTAAAAGTACTTGGTAGCGAGGCCTCCTTGAAATGCTTGTACACACGCAGCTGGGCGTGTGTCAGACTCTCGCCGAAGTCGTTGGTGGCACAGCAGGTGTAATTGCCACTGTCGTCGGCCACGGCGGCATAGATCTCCAGCGAGGCCTCTCCGTTCTGGTAAAGCGTCTGATAGCGACTGTCCGCCGGCAAGGGCTTGTGGTTCTTCAGCCACTCAATGTGTGTGTTTTCATCTGCCGAGACGGCGCATAGCAGTCGAAGATTGCCGCCCTCCGAAACAGTGCGGTCATGGAGTAGGGTATGGAAGAGAGGCTTTGCCTTGCCCACGCTACGCAGGAGGTGATCTCCAGCGCGATGAAGATCCCCATTGCCGTTCACCACCTGCTGCAGCTGCTGCTGGCTGCTGGAACTCAAATACGATTGACTACGTGACCAATCCTGCTCGCTCGAAGAGAAGTCCTTCTGACTGGCGTTTGTGAGACGCTTGAGATCAAAGGCCTTGATTGTGGTGCTGATGGAGTCGATACGGTCTTCATGTTCCGCATAACAGGCGAAAATCCCGCAGTCCGAGGGAATGGGGTTTCGTATGATCAGCTTCCTAACGCCGCCGGGCTCTTCAACAGTCCTGTAACGATTGTTGGAGATAGTGTGGTCATCCCGCATCCAGGTGACATTTGGACGCCCGTAAACCTGGCAGCTCAGCGAAATTTCGTTGCGTTGGGCGTCATAGGACTCTAAAAGATTGATCACAGATCAGATATTAAGCTAAGAAGATAAACGCATATGCTGGAATCTTACCTGTTATGGCAGTGGAGAAACTCTCCGGCAACTTTCCCGTTTCCTGATCCAACACACTGAGCTGGCAGGCACTCTCTATCGTCTGCCTGCTGTTCTTCACCACGCACCTGTACTGGCCACTGTCCTCCACCCGAGCATCGTAAATCTCGAGGCTGATAGCTCCGTTTATGTTGTAGATCTTGTGGCGAGCATCCTTCGTCACGCGCTCGTCGTTCCTTAGCCAGTGGACATCCTCAATAATTCCAGTTACATAGCAGATGAGCTGCGCCTTGTTGCCGCTGCCGATGGTCATGGTCTTCAGGCTGGTCTCCAGATTAAGTCGCAACTTAGCCTCGCGGGCACGGGCCTTGACCGCCGCACTGTCGCTTATCGGAGCGGCGGATGATTCATCCCGCTTGATATCCTGGATTACCACATCAATGGGCTTTTTGTCCAAAGTTCTTTCCCTCACATAGTCCGAGGCCTGCACAAACTTGCTGATCTTCATCTGACCGTTCTCACTCTCTGCGTAGCAAGTGTACAGGCCGGAATCCTCGCTGCTAAAGCTGGAAATGGTCAAGAGCTTAACGCCATCGCTCTGTTCCGCATACTGATACTTGGGTCCTTCAGCGGGCAGAAGAGTGTTGTCACGTTGCCAGTAGATGTGGGGCTTGGGACTGCCCGAGACCTTGCACTCCAAAGTCAGTTGGTTGCCCTGGGAATGGTATGCATCTGGAACATGGAACACGGAAAAAAAGACAAAACGCACAAGACACATAAAACAGAGTACGATGAGGTAAGGGGATGGGTTTTAGGACTGTTAGCCTACTTATAACTTACTCCTAGGTCTACAGAGGGTAACATATTTCTCAAAGATACCAGGACATTCACCGGAACGCACTCGGACGAGAACACATAGAGCGTCGTCCTACCTTTGATGCCCACTACGAAGGTGGGCGAAATAACCTCCGGCTTGCCCGTGCTGTACACAAACAGGTTGCAAGTGCTCACGATTTCGTTTTCCGAACCCCTGACCCGCAACGTATACTCGCCGGCGTCCTCTTCTGTCACCCCAACGAGATTTAGCCAGGCGATGCCATCTTGCATCGACATCTTGCTCTTAGGCCCGAAGGCGATGGGCTGGTCGCCGTGGAACCACTTGGCCGTTGGTTCCGGTCCGTCAATGTTGACCATCCATTTGACATTGCTGCCGGACTTGACCGTGCGGTTAGACAGGAAGTTTCTAAAGTAAAGGCGCTTCCTTAGATCCGGCGGGGGTGGCACCTCGCGCCTGGAGCTGCCCTGCTCTTCTTCGTCGGGCTTGGGCTTCCTGCGACGCTTCTCACCACCTTCTCCACCCTCTCCGCCTTCGCCGTCCGCGGCGCCCTCTTCACCGGCTGCCGGTGCTTCCTCATCCCCTCCAGCTGGACGCGGTGGCCTGCCCTCCCTGGGAGGAGAGTGGCGCGGTACCCGGACTCGCGGCTCCACAGTAATAACATGGACAATCTCTGTCTTGCCCTCACGATTTTCGGCCTGGCACACGTACTTGCCGCTGTCCGAGGGCTTCGGGTTGCTGATGAACAGTTCGCAGGTGCCGTCATCGTGGTCCACCTGCTGGTACTTGTCGCTGTTCTCCACCTTGACGCCGTCTTTCACCCACGTGACCGATGGTGTCGGCAGACCGCGGACATGCACGTCCAGCTGCAGCTCGTTGATCTTGCCGTGCAGCGTGTCCTTGATGTTGCGCGTAAAGGTGGGTGGCACATCACCCGTTCCCGGATCCTCGTACACCTCCAGACGACACGATGTGGAGGCTTCGCCGGTCTCGTCGCGACCCCAGCACTTGTACTCGCCATTGTCCTCGGCCGTGGCGCTCACGATCTCCAGCAGGCACAGACCCTCACTGTAGCGTCCCCTGCACTTGGGAGTGTTCTGGATCTGCTCGCCATCCTTAAACCACTTGACCTGCGGCTCCTTGGCGTCCAAGAAGCACGAAATCTTCACCTTGGACCCCTCGGCCACGACGCGATCCCTCATCGAAGTGCTGAAGTGGATGGCGATATTCTTCTCTCGACGCTTACTGGACAAACTTGCCGTATCAGAGGCATAGTCGGTGGCGTAGGCCGAGGATGCATCCGCGTCATCGTCCTTCTTGGCACGACGCTTGCCCTTTCCTCCCTCCTCAGCTTCCGATTCGGCCTCAGGAGCTGCGGCTGCCGCTGGCTTCTTCTCCACCGGCTTCTCCACCTCTTTCGGGCGCAGGAGGCTCTTGTCGGCATGAAAGACGCCATGGATGTTGTCCGCAATGTGATGGGCCTTGCCCTCGAAGAGCACATAGTGGGAGATCTCCATCTTGCCGGCGCGACTCTCCGCCTTGAGCACATACTTTCCAGAGTCCTTGTTGTCTGGCCGATCGATGATGAGCTCACAGGTGCCATCCTGATGCTCGATGAGCTGGTAGCGACCACCGCTCTGGATCTCCACGCTGTCCTTGAACCACTGAACCTCGGGCGTGGGCTGGCCACGCACGCCCGTCTCCAGGATCAGCTCGTTGGTGTTGAGGTGATAGGTTTCTAAAGGGGAAAAGCACCAAGAGCGGTTATGTAACAGACACACGCATTGCATAATGGAGGCGATCGATCGATGGCGTTGCATAATCACACACAATGTCGGGTGGATCTCTAAATATAAATAGGTCGATCGATCGATGCCGCACCGAGACCTTACCTTTCAAAGAGCGAATAAAAACGGGCTGCACATCCGAGTTGACCTTCGGCTGGTACACATGCAGCAGGGCCGAGGTGGTGATCTTGCAGAACTCGTTCTGGGCAATTATCGAGTACGTGCCAGAGTCCTCCGCCTGGGCGTTGACAAATTCCAGCACCGCCAAGCTGTCGCGATTCATGTTGCGGATGCGTGGTCCATAGGTGACATTCTGGTCGTCCTTTTGCCACTTAATAGTGGGCTCCGGGCCACCGATCACGGCCTGCAACTTGACCTTAGAGCCCTCGGCCACATACCGATTTGACAGATTGACCGTGAAGTACAGCATCTGCTTGGGGGAGGGATCGGGCATACGGCTGCGGCGCTCATAGCCACCATCACCGTCGCCGCCACCGCCACCGCCCTCAGAATCGTCGTCCTTCTTCTTCCTCCTGGCCTTGGCCTTGCCGCCACCGCCCTCAGCTGGCTCACCACCTCCTTCCTGCATGGCAATAGCAGACAGAATGCTCGAGCGCCTCGAGGTGTGGGTGGTGTCGACGACAACCGTGTGGGTGGTCGACTGAGTGCCCAGCTTGCTCTTGGCGGTGCAAACATAGATTCCGTTGTCATTGATTGTCGGCTTGTTGATGATCAGCTCGCAGATGCCGTCCAAGTGCTCGATCTGCACCACCCGATCGTCGAGCACGATGGGTATCTGGTCCTTGGTCCACGAGATCTCCGGCCGTGGATTGCCGCGCACCTTCGTGTCGAGAATCAGATCGTTTTGCGAGGCATGGTAAACATCTGAGAACAAAGTCAATCAATCAATTCCCGGCTATTTTCGTACGCGAACGACCTCAATTGATCGAACATCGATGGTCGGACAATAGACGACACACACACAGTCTGGGGATGGGGATCGTGTAACCAGAACGACAGAGCACACACATTGAGAGAGAGAAAGAGGGGAGACAGGAGATACCTCGCAGTGGCAGGGCGAATATGGGCTCCGACTCGTCGCCATCCGCTTGCGCCGTGTAAACCTTAAAGTAGCAGGAGGTCTCAATCTCGCTGAGATCGTTCTTCGCCACACACTTGTAAACGCCCGAGTCGGCGGAGGAGACGTTGGAGATCTCGAGGATGGCCTTGCCCTCCTCCGACAGATTCTTGATGTTGCCGCCCACCACCACCCACTTGTCGTCCTTCATCCAGCGGGTGTTCGGCTGGGGTCCGATTACAGTTGCCACGAACTTAATGGTCGATCCCTCGAGCGCCATGCGATCACGCAACTGAGTCGCGAACGAGAGCTTCTGCTTGGCCGGCACTAACGGCTCTGGAGAAGCCCGAACTGGCCGCAAGCGCTGCTGCTCGGCCTCGGCATCGGCTCGCTTCTGGTCAGACTCGGCCTTCGATTTGAGGGCCGCTTCCATGGCCTTCTTGGCCTGCTTCAAGCTGTCTAGCTGGATCTTGTCGCGGGCATGGAAGATGCCGGGCACGTGATAGTGCAGATTCTTGGCCACCTCAACGGTGTGATTGATCTGCGCCTCGCCGCTGGAGTTGAAGGCTTTGAGGGTGTAGATGCCACCATCCTTATTGCCCGGCTTGTAGATCAGTAGCTTGCACACACCGTGCGCCTCCTCCAGGATCGTGAATTTGTAGCTGGCCTTAACCTGGAAAGCACCACGCCACCAGGTGATTACGGGACGTGGCACGCCGTGAACATGGCATTCGATGGTCAGCTCATCGTCGCGCAAATGATAGTATTCTGAAACAGGCACACATAGAGAAGGAGCTCTTAGGGATGCACCGAAATCAAAGTACAGAGACAAATACCTTTGATATACTGAATGGAAGGGGGTTTGGGTTCGTCCTTAAACACTTCGTAGATGGTGACGATACACGAGGATGTCACCTCGTCGTTCTGATTCGAGATAACGCACGAGTACTCGCCGGAGTCCAAAATGGTAGTATTCAGCACCTCCAACACCAGGATATTGTTGTTGTTGATGATGCGATGGCAACCATCGCGCTCAAGCTGCTTGCGGTTGTGGTACCACTTCGCCGAAAGCTCCGGACCGTCCACGGCACAGGCCAGACGCACACTTTGGCCGGCTTCGGCGGCCCGATCGGAGAGGAAGTTGATGAACTTGGGATTGCGGGCCTGCTCACGGCGTCGCTGCCAGTCGGCGTCGCGCTCCTTCTCGCTGATGCGCTTGGCCTGGCTATATTTGCGCATTTGCTGCATAAACTCTTCGCCCTCGGTGGCGGCGATGCGCTGCCAGCGCTCCTCCTCATGGGGATCGGGGCGAACAAAGTCGTCGGAGGAGTCGCTGCCACGTCGTTTTTCGCCCTTCTTCTTCAGATCGGTAACTGCGTCTTCCTCCTCGTCGATTTCGCGGTCCTCTTCGCCCTCAGCGTCCTCTCCGGCATACTCCTGGTCCTGGTCTTCGTCTCCGTAGCCGGCTTCGGTGCCCTCCTCGCCTTCCTCTCCCATGGCCGATGGATCCTCTTCATCCTCCTCAGCCTCGGCCTCTTCGAGGGCCCTCTGCTCGGCCTCCAGTCGCTCCTGTTCTTCCTTTTCGGCCTGCAGGCGCTTCTGTCGTTCCTCATAGGTCTCGCCCTTGGGTTTGGCTCGGGCTGCCTCCTCCTCAGCGGCCTTGGCAGCGGCCCTTGCCTGCTCCTCCATCTGGAGCACCATCTTGCTCTTCTTCGGCGGCGGCTTGGGTGCGGCCTGCTGCTGCTCAAACATTTTCTTGCTGGCCTTCTGGCCTCCTCCGATCTCCAGTTTCAAGGTCAATTTCGGACTGGGGGATTTTTCCTTCTTCTCCTTCTTCTTTGGCGGAGCCTTCTTCTTGCCCTTCTTGACGGGTTCATCCCCTTCGTCGAGATCGATACTGTCCTCTCGATCATCGCCACCATAGTCGCCCATGTCTTCGCCATCCTCGGCGCCGGAAGGACTCATGTCCTTGTCGATGGACTTGCGCTGAACGCGGGGCTTCCTGGCCTTTTTCTCCTTCTTTTTCGGCTTGACCTCCTCAATGATCTCCTCCTCTTCGACCTCCTCGTACTCCTCCACGACGTAGATAACCTCAACGTTGGATACATCCATTACGGCAGCGCGATCGATCACCGACAGATCGGAAGTTATGTAACGCACGGGTTTCTGCACGTCCAATGGCTCAGAAATGTCCATTACGAGGGCGCGATCAAAGACGGCGATGTTGCAGGTCGTCTGGCTCTTGATGTCCCGTCCCAGCTCGAAGGGAGTCTTCTCCTTTTCCTCCCGCTTCAGGAAGGGAGTAATGCTTCGCCATGTCGACGGCGTGGCACTGCGACGAGTCATGTACAGTGTGAACGGGGTCTGACTCCGGCCATGAATTGGGGTGGCACTGCGTCCGCGTAAGCTGCCCGGAGTTGGTGACTTAAGCTTGCGCTTCTTTTGCGTTGGCACTTGTAGGGTGTCCTGGGCTGCGGCCGCCTCCGGTTCGGCGGAAGCCCGTGGCTCGATATCTCCGTCCGTTTCTCCCATTTCGATTTCGGATCGTTTTCGTTCCGCTTGCGGGTTCGGAAGGATAACGTGAACGGAATGAAATTCGTAAATGAAAACCGATAGAAATTATATATCCGTCCGAGTTTCTAGATCAATATATATAGAGCCCGCAACGGTTCGATCGAGTTTTTCGGACGTGAGACGTCCGTTCGATGCTAAAGAAGATTCACGACTGTCACCGAACGTGGTGAAAATTTCGAAAGCACATTCCCCGTCTCGGATCGATCTGAGTAGTCCCCGCCGAATCGATTCGATTGTTATGCTAAAAACTATTTTACGAATTCTGTTTTGTTCGCCGAAGTTGTACAAACACACACATGCAATAACATTGATTGCCAAAATGCATTTCTATTTAAATACCGGCCACTTTTAATCAATGCAGGCACTCAATTTAAGTAAACGGAATTATATAAGTTCGAATCCAATTGGCTAATTTAAGAGGGGTCTATTTAAATCCGATGATAATGTGCTCCTCAACTCTCGCACTCGGCACATGCCATATTTACGAACCGAAAGTGCGAAGCGATGGGTTAGTCAAGACAGGTATACCACACCCGACTTATCGCGAGTCTTGCTAGCTTATGCTGGCCTTACGAACTAGCTTCCTATATACTAAGTAACAAATACACGCTAAATGCAAGGTGCACATTGGTAAAGTAAAAGAAATATCCTCAATTGCAAATTACCACTAATTAAGTTTGAAATTCGGGCATTGGATCACTAGGTAGACGGCAGACAGGGCACAAACGGCACTTACCTCGAATGTTGCGTGTAAATATTGGCGGAGTGCCAAATTTGCTCGAAGGTGCTTCGTATATAGTCACAAGACAGCTAGTTTCGACTTCTCCATTTTGATTGGACGCTATGCAGCGATAAATGCCAGAGTCACTCACTTCGGCCGATTTAATTTCAAGGCACGAGAGTCCGTCGTTCAATGTTCTCCTGTACTTGGCATCGTTCTCGATTGGACTGTGGCTATTATGCCTGAACCACTGCACGTTTATATCGTGACCCGATAGCCCGCATGTCAGCTTAAGGTCGCTTCCCGAGGCCGTATTTCGGTTGGTTAATTGAATGTCCACTGTGGGCTTACGCTTGGCACTGCGCGACTCCTTTCGGTTCTTGTACTCCGAGTCCATCGACTTGTATGTTTGCAAGCTAACCGAGTCAGCCAAGTCCTCAGATCGCTGAGGTTTCTCGAAATCAGGTTGTTTCTTTTCGTCTTTTAAGACCTCTGCTTTCTTAATTATTGTTTGTTCTTCATCTGCAACGAATAATAATAAAACGATGGTAGGGTATTTTAAGATGTTAAGAATATAATGCATATAGATCCTCTAAAACTTACGGGTAAGTGAAGAAACAAAATCCTCCGAAATTTGTAACCCATCCTTGTCAGCACGGTCCTTGGTTTCAGCTTTTAAGGGCGGTTCTTCTGGTGAATGTTTATTCACTCCCTCGGCCTTATCCGATTTAACTTGAGTTAGTTTTTCCAAAGCCTTTGCTTTCTTTGACTTGGATTCAGCTTCCTTTAGCTCTGCCTTCTTGGCTTCCTCAACCTTTTCTTCGGATATCTTTTCTGCAGTAACCTCAGAAACTTCTCCCTTTTCGGACTTCTTCTTGATGTCTTGCTCAGCTTGTTTTTGTTTCTCAGCTTCCAATTTTTGTTCCTCGAGAGTTTGTTTCTCCACAGCCTTTGCTTTCTTTGACTTGGATTCAGTATCCGTTAGCTCCGCCTTCTTGGCTTCTTCAACCTTTTCTTCGGATATCTTTTCTGCAGTAACCTCAGAAACTTCTCCCTTTTCGGACTTCTTCTTGATGTCTTGCTCAGCTTGTTTTTGTTTCTCAGCTTCCAATTTTTGTTCCTCGAGAGTTTGTTTCTCCAAAGCCTTTGCTTTCTTTGACTTGGATTCAGCTTCCTTTAGCTCTGCCTTCTTGGCTTCCTCAACCTTTTCTTCGGATATCTTTTCTGCAGTAACCTCAGAAACTTCTCCCTTTTCGGACTTCTTCTTAATGTCTTGCTCAGCTTGTTTTGGTTTCTCAGCTTCCAATTTTTGTTCTTCGAGGGTTTGTTTCTCCACAGACGTTCCCAGTTCAGTGCCTTCTAAATCTGTCCCCTCTCTGTTATGGTTTGGACTTTCCACCAAATTATTTAGGTCTTCGCAAATATCGAGAATCTTGTGTGTTACAGTTTTAATTTTGCCATTGATCACCACAGTATGCAGTTGGCCCTGCTTTTTCTCAATATAGTCGTATTCACTTAGAACTAATGTCTTGATTGCTTCGATTTGTGGTTTTAATATTGCAGTCTTTTCGTCTAAGAGGTCGTCAAGAATCACAAAGATATCCATTAAATTCTGTTGCAAGCTAATCATTCTCTCCGATGATTTGTCGACAAGTCGCTCGGTCTGAATTTTAACTGCAATTCTTTCCAAACTACCAAGTTTAGGAATAAGTAAAGATGGCTTGGTAAACATGTTGCTGTCATCAATAAGTTCGATAGCGGCTTTGGTTAAAGTCACATTGGTTTTAATTTCTTTGACATAGTTTGGCATTACTCGGTCCGCTGCGGCAGGGCATGCCTCCAAAAGAGTTTCCATGAAAGAATCGAAAAGCTCCTTGTACTTTTTATCATCGCCAGACTTTCCCTCACAGGTGCGCACGATATTCTCTTGCAATTTAAATATAAAATTGGAAACCTCATCAATATCTTTAAGATTATTGATAATATCTCGACAATCCGCCACAATCAAGTTTAGGTCGCTCTTTTTATTACCGTTGTTTATCGCACAGGCCAACTCAACAAAAACGTTTTTCAAAGTCTTAACCACATCTTCTTGGGATGGTTCGTGGTCTATAATACTTTCATCAAATTGTTTTTCATCATTCTTTTCGTCTAGCTTTTGAGTCTTAGCTTCCAATTGTTCCTCAATAGATTGATTCTCCAAAGCCTTAGCCTGCTCAGGTTTAGATTCAGATTCCTTTACCTCAGGCTTCTTAGTTTCATCAATCTCCTCCGTGATCTCAGAAACTTCTCCCTTCTCTGACTTCTTGTCGACTTCCTTCTCGTCTGGCTGCTGTGTTTTAGCTTCCTGTTGTTGTTCCTCAATGGAGTGTTTCTCCAAAGCCTTAGCCTGCTCAGGTTTAGATTCAGTTTCCGTTACCTCAGGCTTCTTGGTTTCATCAATCTTCTCTTCAGAAATCTTCTCCGCTGTGATCTCAGAAACTTCTCCCTTCTCAGACTTCTTGTCGACTTCCTTCTCGTCTGGCTGCTGTGTTTTAGCTTCCTGTTGTTGTTCCTCAATGGAGTGTTTCTCCAAAGCCTTAGCCTGCTCAGGTTTAGATTCAGTTTCCGTTACCTCAGGCTTCTTGGTTTCATCAATCTTCTCTTCAGAAATCTTCTCCGCTGTGATCTCAGAAACTTCTCCCTTCTCAGACTTCTTGTCGACTTCCTTCTCGTCTGGCTTCTGTGTTTTAGCTTCCTGTTGTTGTTCCTCAATGGAGTGTTTCTCCAAAGCCTTAGCCTGCTCAGGTTTAGATTCAGTTTCCGTTACCTCAGGCTTCTTGGTTTCATCAATCTTCTCTTCAGAAATCTTCTCCGCTGTGATCTCAGAAACTTCTCCCTTCTCGGACTTCTTGTCGACTTCCTTCTCGTCTGGCTTCTGTGTTTCAGCTTTCAGTTGTTGTTCCTCAATGGATTGTTTCTCCAAAGCCTTAGCTTGCTCAGGTTTAGATTCAGTTTCGGTTACCTTAGGCTTTTTGGTTTCATCAATCTTCTCTTCAGAAATCTTCTCTGCCGTGATCTCAGAAACTTCTCCCTTCTTAGACTTCTTATCGACTTCCTTCTCGTCTGGCTGCTGTGTTTTAGCTTCCTGTTGTTCTTCCTCAATGGAGTGTTTCTCCAAAGCCTTAGCTTGCTCAGGTTTAGATTCAGTTTCCGTTACCTCAGGCTTCTTGGTTTCATCAATCTTCTCTTCAGAAATCTTCTCCGCCGTCACCTCAGAAACTTCACCTTCTTCGGTTTTTTGGTTCGCGTCTGGTTTTTGCGTCTGAGCTTCAAGTAGTTGTTCCTCTAGAGCTTGCTTCTCTAATGATATTGCGTGATCAACCGTGTCTTTGTGATGACATTGATTATCAAGAATATCTTTGAATTCCTCAGAAATACTAAGAATCTTCTGTGTAATAACTTGAACTTTTCCTTGTATGACTGCCGTATTCAGTGCCCCCCGTTTTTTCTCAATATAGTCATATTCGCTAAGTAATAATGTTTTGATTTCTTCTATTTTTGGTTTAATGGTTTCCATTTTTTCGTCTACGAGGTCGTCAAGAATAATGAAAATATCCATAAGGTTTTGTTGCAAGCTAATCATTTTTTCAGATGATTTGTCGACATGTTGATCGAATTGAATTTTTTCCGAAATTCTTTCCAGATTAACCAATTTTGGCACTAGCGAAGATGGCTTTATAGACATGTTCTGGTCGTCAATTAGCTGTATTGCTGCCTTGGTTAATATCACGTTGGTTTTTATCTCTTTTACATACATTTCGGTTATTTGCTGAGATGCTTCAGGAAAGGAATCTAAAAGAGACTCAATAAATTCCTCCACACGTTCTTTGTCTGGCTGCTCCTCTGGAGACTTTCCATCATAGGTGTGAACTATGTGCTCTCTTAATTTAAATATTGATTTCGACACTTTGTTGGAGTCGGTGATATTTTCGATAATATCTTGGCTTTCTGCAATGATAGTCTTCATTGTCTCGTTTTCAGGATCGCTGCCAAGAGCCTGAGACAAGTCTGAAAGTTTTTCGGTTAAAGTCTCTAAAATTGCTTCTGGATAACTTTTTTGAGCAACAACCTTAGATGGTTCTTGGTGGTCCTTTTCTGGCACAGAATCCCTTTCAACCTCGTTTATTTTTGTATCCTCCAATTGCGGCGCTTTCGTTGACGATTCCTCTTTGACATTCGGTTCAGTTATTTCCGGGATTCCTGGTTTCGATATCTTTTCAGATTCTATTTTAAATGCATCTTCCGTGTCAGGCTTTATTTCTTGAAGAGATTGTTTAGTGGAATCACTTTGCTTTGCTTGCTGTTTATTGTCCGTATATTCTTGCGATACTTTTGTAGTAGAAGCCATTATTGTTGCCACAACTTTAGCTCTTTTAGGTTCTGGTTCAATATCTTCTTGGCTTTCAGCGCTTTCTTCAGTTTTAAAGTCTGAACCTAAAACCGATTCAGAAGAAGAAATATCCGGTTGCCTCTGCAGCTCGTCAAGGAACACGTTTAGTTTACTGAGCTTGTCTTGTAAAATATTTATTTGAAGGTGCAGAGTATCTATGAGAGTCACTTGCTTTGCTGTTATCTGTGTTAGTTGGGGTTGGGAAAGGATTTCCTTCTCGATTTGTACAAGTATTGCCTCGAGTTGAGCAATATCGTCCGTGTTTTCATCGAGCAAGAGAAGACATTGAGGATTATTTGCTTGAAGACCCTCTTCGATTTCGGTGAGGAAGGCTTTGCCAGAAGACACGCTTTCAATGATTACACTAATATCGATTGGCACCGTAGGTTCAACCGAAATTTGAGACAATGCCTTTAATTCTGCAGTAATGGAATCCATTTCTTGCAGGAGTTCAATAACGCGAATGGTACTGTCATTGTTTTCAATGAAATCAAATACGGTTACTAAGCTACTTTGCGTTTTTAGGAGTCCACCCAAAACTTCATTGCTAACCTTTTCACTAACTTCATTAAGACTGCGAAAAGCTGACATCAGACTGGTTTGCAATTGAACAATTACCGCCGAAGACTTATCGATATCAACGGTGGGTTGAGCGGCTACGGCTGAGACAGACTGAACTAGATTTTCAATAGGTTTCTTCAGAGTTGAGAACACATTATAATCCACTGCTTCTTTACGGTCGCAATATACAATGAAATTATTGAATGCTTTCGCAATTTTTCCAAACATTTCCTGTGCAAGTTGCGTTTCTAGAACTGGCAAAGAAAGCAATATATCTTCAAAAGCACTCTCAACGTTTTCCAAAGAGTCCACCAAGCCCGATTCATAGGTATGGACTAGCGATTCCTTCAATCTAAACATGGTGCGGGCTATTTGGGCTTGGGCTAGGACAGTTTCTTGCTGAACACCTTCCGTGACAAGAGCAGTTTGAATGTTCTGCAGATCTGACTTTAGATGCCCCATGATTTCGGCCACTTTCTGGAGCTCCTGGCTGGCATCAGTCTTTGTCACATCGAGACAAGCCTGAAGCTGTTTAATGCCGCTTGCTACACCTTGTTGTATGTCAAATACTTCCACCGTCGCATCCTCTTCTACGACAGCCACGTTCCGAATATGATCTGAAACGGTTTGCTTATGTCCAACACTCTTTAGGTCAGAAATGTCCTCCTGGGTTGATAAGTCAGTTACATTTTCCAACACCTGCATATCAATCTGTTCGCAATACTGTCTTACTTCTCGGAGTGGAGTAGCCAATGTCTTAAGCTTCGCAAGTTCAAGTTCAGGGATGCTGTCGACGCCACTGTGGGCCATACACTCCTCCACGTGAAGGACACATTGCTCCAAGCTGCATAGGGCCTCGGCAAAGGTGCCTTGTTGACTAGCCTCTGACAAGGGCTGCGCTGCTTCCACAACGTCCGTTTCTTGTACCAGGGCTATTGTACTTTGCAGTTCCTGCATTTTGACAATGGCTTCTTGTACTTTCTGGGCAGACGTACCAGCTAACGAGCCGACATCAGCATCATCGCAGTGCGAGAGGACCGAAGTAAGACCCTGGTTTAGGTCGGACAGTAGGACGGCTACGGACAATTCCTTCTCGCCGATGGTTGGCTCCACTTCTGGCTCTGTGGGCAAAGACTCTGCGGCTGACTTGAGCACGGAAACATCATCCAAAGTCGATAAGTCTTCGACTGAGGCTTTAGAGGGCTTCAGGTTTTCGAGAACATGAATTAGACTAGAGAGGGGACTAGCTATAGAAAGCTTCTCCTCTATTGATGGCTTCTGTTGCTCAACAATGTCAGTAAACTGATTCAGGGCATTCAAGAATTGACTATCGGAAAGAGATGCTGGACTTTCCAGGGCTTTAGCCAGGTCAGCAAAGCTTTTGCCACACTCAAAAAGTATTCTGGTAGTGTTCGCCTCATTGACATCAAGAGTCGTCTCTGCCTCGCTGAATGTAGCCAGTCCCTTGGCGATTTGCAGAATCCTCAAGAGGAAAACTTGAGCTTCATTAGCAGATGCCTTTACTTTTTCGGATGCTTTCGGGCTTTCGCTAATTTTATTCAGCGTTTCCTGAAGCGTTTCAATGTTGCCAACTGCCTCCTCAAGAGATACCTTCGTTTCAAGAACCTTTCGAAGGGCGCTGAAAGATTTATCCTGCTGCTGTGAAGCCTTCTCCTCATCCAACTGTATTTCCTGCTGCAAAATCTTGAATTCGTGCTCCTCGATGTCAATGACTGCGTTTCTAATAATGCTGCGTATGTTCTCCAGGGTATGCAGGGCTTGTTGGTCGGGATCCCGAGCTGTGAGCATCACCCCGTGGCCTTTCTGTGTGTTTTCCTGCAACATGCTCAAAGGTTCAATTAGATCGGCTAGAGAACCGGTCATAGACTTGACCTCCGTCTGTCGGATACAGTAGTTGAGTTCATCAACGGGACGCTTTAGCCTGTCCAGCAGATCCACGTGATGGCCGGTAATGTCCTTTTCCAGAATAGTACTTATTAAAGCTGATAGTTCATCCTTCAGATTGAGTAAACGGATTTTGACGTTAGACGAAAGTCTGGGCGAAATCCGTTCAATGTTTGTTTCGAAGTGTAAAACGGCTTGGGCAAATGACTGCAAAAGTTTTTGGGTGTCAGCCACATCCAATCCTGGCTCCGATCGGTGATCGGGTATTGTGGCCTGTCCGCTCTCTAGATCTTGGCCCAGTTGCGCAAGACCATTTTGTATCTCTTGCAGGGGTGGTACCATCGATTCCACGGTGCTGACCGTCAGCATGCCACCCTCCACGCTGTCCGATTTCTCGTTGAGGATGACCTCCAAGCCCTTGTTGAGTTCGAAAAGTGGTGGCGTTACAATGTCAAGAATGGCCATGTTTATTTTCTGTTCCATTGACTCGGTACCCGCGAGCGATTCGGTCTTATCTTCGATGGACTGCAGGGTGCTCTGCAACTGCTTAATCGGCTCCACAATGCTCTCGAGAACTTTTTGGTGGACCTTCTTGTAGATCTGCTCCTCTGAATCCTCCAAGGACAACTCCATCTCAACACGTTCCAGGGCTTCCTGAATCTTTGCCACTGGCTGGCAAATTTCTTTTAGAGCGCTCGCTTCACTTGGCAGGTTAGCGTCCGAAATGGTTGCAAAAGATATGGAGTCGGGGACATCTTGCATTTTCTCAACAGCTTCGGAGAAGTGCTTGGCGACCTCCAGTTCCTGTGCCTCCTGCAAGAGCGCCTGAGACTTAATTGTGCCTTGCGTGATCTCCAATCCCTGTTGAATGTCATCAGCGGTGAGTTCAATTTGGGCACGGAGACACTCCGACTCAAACTTCCTGCTGACGACCTTCAGCTCTTCGAGGGCGCGCTTCATCTGATCGGCAACGCTGTCGATAATGCACACACTGGTGCGCTGAATGAGCGTAGCCCCCCTTTCGTCAATTTCTACGCACTTTTCAATGACCTGCAGGCCCATGTGTAGCCGGCGAATATCCTCGTCCATGGATTGGATAAGGGCGTCGATCTGGGTCTCGCCGGAGTAGACCCGTAGTTTCGATTCGATTTGCTTGATCGGTTCTATGATATTGCGAATGATGGCAATGCTCTGATCCGCGGCAGCCGGGGTCATCATCATGGTGGATTGTTCCAAGACCTCATTCTCGACAGCTGTCAGATGATTCTGAATGACCTTGAGCAGCTTCGCCAGTGGAAAGAGGGCCATGAGATTCTTATTGATTTCATTCTCATCAGTAACTGCTCTCGGATGCGATGATGGTGTCACCAGAAGTCCATCTCCCACAGCACCCGAAATGTCCTGCAGTCGGGCATCATCTTCAGTGGTCTTCGAGGAGTCACTATCTGTCGGTTTCCTGGACTTCTTTCTCTTTGGCGGCGCCACTGACTCCTTGTCCTTCTCCGAACTGGTTTGAGCTTCGCCGGTTGCCTTTTGAGAGGCAGACATCTGAGCGCTGGCAAAGGTCTGCAAGTCCGACGTTTCCTCCTCGCCTTGGCTGCCCGACGCTGAGGCTTTAGACAGGCTAAAGAATTCATCTGTCTCCGTGGGCTTGGACTTTTTCCGCTTTCGAATTGGGGCTGATAGCGACAACTCCTCCTCCATTTTCTCAAAGGACTCCTGCACATATTGCTCGGTTTCCTTGTCAAATTTGCCTTCCCTACCGGAAGAGCCGTGCACTGTGATCTCCGTTATGGATATGTCATCCATATCAGCCTCAGTACGCATATCCTCCTCCACTGTGAAATACTCGGGCGAGATGTCAATGACCACGGCTTCCATCAGCAATTTTCCCGACTGCGAGGTCTCCTTGACAAAACGCAGCGGCGGCAGCTCCACAATGTTGTGCTCAGTCACATGCTCAGAGATCTGATCGGCATACATTTCCACAATCTTAAGCGCCTCCTCCTCGGTGAGATCGGGCGTTTCGTAGAGTGAGACGGAGACCTCTTTGCCGTCGAAGGAAAATGATACGTCGCCCTTATCATCGATGGTAATGTCACCGACGGGTGTTTCATACATTTGAGACGTGCGCTCTTCCTGGATGGTGGACAATGAGTAGTTTCTCTGCAGTTCATTTTCGCGCGGCTCCTCGTTCTTCTGCTGCTGACTCCTTTGCGCATCCTCGAAGCCTAGCAGCGACGCAGAGCTGGCGACGATTCCCATACAATTTCTTGCCTCGCAAGTGTAGGTGCCCAAGCAGCAGGTGCCATCCTGACCAGAAATGATCCGATGAATGTCTCCCGGCTTCAGTTCCACTCCATCCTTGTACCACTTGAGGGCAGGTTGAGGGACACCGATAACCTTACATTCAAGGTTCACGGCTCCCTCCTCGGTGAGCACCGCACGCAGACATTCGAGGAAACGTGGCTTCTTATAGTGACGCGGTATCTGTAGTTTCAGAAAGCAAGACGTAATGCTGGTCCCGAAATCGTTGACGGCCACGCACTTCCACTCGGCCTGGTCCACAAACTCAACAGCCTTGATGTCCAACAGCCAGTCCTCGTTTTCACCGCGATAATGATTGTATCGTTCGTTCGGATCTATGGGCAGCTCGTCGCGGAACCATGATAGTATTGGATCTGGGGTGGCCTTTACCACAACCTTGAACTGGAAAGGTTCGTTTATCTTCGCATCCGTACTCTTCAGTCCAGTGAGGAACTTTGGCGCTTGATTTTGGTTTTTGTTTGTGAACACCAGCCGCTCCTCATCGGTCAGCTGATTCTGGATATCCTCCACGGTGAGGACGGCAGTGCTACTGGTCTCTCCCATGCAATTACGTGCGATGCAGCAATACGTACCCAATGAGTTGGTTCCGGTTAGCTGATACACGTCACCTGGCTTTAGTTCGTGGCCATCCTTAAACCATTTTAGCAGGGGTGTGGGGAAACCTACCACCTTACACTCGAAGGACACGAGTCCCTCCTCGGTGAGCACGGCGCGTAGACTCTCCATGAATCGGGGCTTGCGATAGTTCCTGGGAACTGAAAGGAGATTAGGTAAAAATGCTGTAGCATGGGAGGCAAATTTTTCCACTCACTGTCCATAGCAACGTTACACGATGAGATGCCCACACTGCCATCGAAGCTGGTTACAACGCACTTCCATTCGCCGGCGTCGCAGGATTCCGACGGCTTGACCTCGATCATGTAGACGCCCAGGCCGTCCTCGATCAGTTTATACCGCTCAGCGGTCTCCACACGTCCTTCAGTATTGTACCAGCACACGCTTTTGGGCCAGGGCGGAACCACCACTGCGGGAGAGATGGAGGAGAACGTGTAAACAATCTGTGTATCTAATCAAGTGATCGGAGAGAGCGTGAGCAGAGCGATTGCCCGCCGATCTCTCTCTGATGCGCGGTCTGTTTTCTTCTCTCTGGTGGCGCGCAATTATCACTTTTGTTTTGCTCGTTGCTCGGCGCGATGTTGATGACCCACCTCAACATTCGAGGCATAGCATACCAACCGTGCGATCGAGTTCAAGTTTCTGGCGCGCGGTCTAAAAACAACAAGCGCCGGCGAAGGTGGGAATTGGACCAAATTCGCAATCACACACACAGCTCTGAGTGGCCGAGTGTTTGAGTGTCCGAGTGCCCGAGAGAAGATAAACAAAGACACATTGGCCCGGTGCCAGCGGGAGATCAGCAGTGGCGACGGCAGCGTCTGCTCACAGCTCTGCGTTTCTGTTCCACTCCGAGTGCTCACCTTGACAGCCCAGAATGATCGTTTCGCCGATGTGGAGGCTCATGTCCCGCAGTTCGTTCGTAAATATCGGAGGAGGCGCACTGCCAGCGACGCTGCGGAAAGATCAGCAAATCCCTCGGTAAGGGAGCTTTCTCTAGAGCGCCCCCCTATTAAACTCACCTGTCCGCCGGCTTAAGGGATCCCTCGCGGCTTCCACGTCCCACCACATGCACCTTGGAGCTGGAGTAAGTGACGCCCATGCAGTTGCGCGCCTCGCACGTGTACGTGCCCAGGCTTGTTGGGTCATCTGCGTTGGCTGTCAGGGCGAAGATGTCGCCAGCTTTAATCTCTTTCGAGTCCTTGAACCACCGCAGATGTGGTGTGGGAACGCCCACCACCTTGCATTCCAACGAAACGGTGCCCTGCTCCGTGAGCACAGCGCGCAGCTCTTCCACAAACTCCGGGGTCTTATACGCCTTAGGAACCAGCACGTTCAGCGTACCCAGGCAGGAATTGCGTCCGCCATAGTTCTCGGCCATAAGCATCCATTGGCCGCCATCCTCCATTGTCACAGGACTCACCTCGAGGTAATGGAAGGTTCCCTCGTTAATCTCTGTGATGCGGTCACTGGCGCACACCCTGCGATCATTTCTGTACCAGGTGAGCTAGAAAAAGAGCATGAAAAAACCACATTAAAAATTAAGCCAAACCTGGAAATTCCTCTCAGGACTGCCGTAAAAAGCATGATCGATTATCGATAGACTGATAGCGCTTTTAAAATGTTATTTTCACACTATAACTTTAGAGAACCAAAATACATACATTTATAGGTTCTTATTAAGTTTTTAGTTATTTAGTTACTTATGTATGTAAATAGTTTACAGTTATTTCAGTTTTCTACCAAATGAGGTTTTAAATAAATCAGCATAGCTTTTTGATTCTTTAACCCCTCTCCTCTTAATCCCTTCGTACGTCCTTGTGCTAGTTATCGGTTAATCGGCCATTTTGTATTTGCCGCAGTTGTGAGTTTCTATCGACTTGCCTAATTATACTTCAATTGAATTAAACAACATACCTTCAAATCTGTCGAGCTCTTGATCTCAGTGAGGAGTCGTGTACGGGTGCCCACTTTAACAGAGAGATCGACGAGGCGTCGCAGGAACACCGGTGGATCGTCGCCGGTGGATCTGTCTTCCACGATGAGTTCCACGTGCCTGCGCACCACATCCTGGCTCTTCGTCTTGGCGAAAAGCGTGTAGTGGCCGGCGTCTTCCCGCTGAACGTGCTCCACTGCCAGCTGTACGGCATTGCTGGTGGCCGTGATGCGGAAACGGTCGGAATTCTCGATGGGAATTTCACCACGACTCCTGGAAGTACAAGATGGTGACAGGCAACGCAGGAGAGTAATGAATATAGTGCGACACAACTAGATGCATAACGGAAATAACAGAGTGGACGCCAGGATCACCTTTTCCTGTAGACCGACGAGGCCGAAGAGAGTGTGCCGTTGATTTTCTTGTGCTCATTGCACTGGCAGCATTTGGAACATCCGTTGCCCATGGCGTTTGGTTAACAGCTTAAGGGTAACAGCTTGTGGTTGTGATGCTTATCAATTATGTTACGCTAATTTCAGTTTATTTTCACTATAATTTTTCTATAGCCTCTGGGAATGTGCTAATTATCATTTTTTAATTTTCCATATGATGCAGAGAGGTTTTTCTCTGAAAAGATATTTCTGTTAGCGATTTTTCTTGAGCGGTTACGGTTTAATTGTATATAACATCTTTCCTTCTTAATAATCCCACTTGCACGTGCCAACATTTACCCAAAACGCTTGATGCCTAAGTGTCGTTTATTTATGTGGCATTTATTATTGACCAATAAACAGATTCACAATCAACAAGAACCGCACAAAAACAATAATACCAAAATGTTTTGAAAGAGAATAATGACCAGAGTATTTCTGAATCGAAGCGAGAATGGTTATAAATAAATACTCGAACTTGCTTCGCTATTAATTGTATTTCGTATTCGGACAGTTCGGAAGGAAGACACACAAAAACCGCGGACTGCAATAATTTAAACGCTAGCCAGGCGAGTCTGCGAAACAACGCCTGCTTTTGCCAATTTATTTTTGGGCTGCCTGTTTTTTTTATGTTGAGCGCTAATAACTTGTTGTTTCGCTGTCGTCTTCAACAGAGATCGAGAATTTTCAAATTGTTTCATGTTGCCTTTGTGAGTTCTGTGCCCAGAATTGTTTTATTTATTTATCTGTTGTTGCCTCTCGCGGATATTGCAAAACATCTGACTCTCCTCTATCCACCTAACACACATATCTCTCGTTGTTCTACGCGCCAGGCGAAGGCGCATTATGTAATTTTCCGATTTCGTTTGAAAAACTATTTTGAACAAGTTTAGGGCATTAAATGGAAATACCGAAATTCCTGATTGCTGCCCCCAACAGCAGGCAACCCTCCCAAAGGCTGCGCCAAAGACGTAAACGTAGATCCGCGGACGCGACGCGATTTGTTAATACGTCTATAAATAGCCGATTGTTACATATTTCGAGCACCGATCCCGAGGCCCGCATATGCCAGGTGCTAGCTGGTGCGACGTCCCGGAGGAATTCCACCAAAACTGATTGATTTCGATACGCATGTGATTTATTAAGTATGCGCCGCGTGGACACCCCGGATTCCACGCACCAGTACGTATACGCAGTGGTGTATATATAGAACTCTCGTATAGCGCAGCTGATGCTGCTTTTGCTGTCTTTCTCGATGTCCGCCTGCTGGGCAACGGATATGTTAATGCGCCGATCGTCAAAGTGGAACTGGCCACTCATGAGCCGAAAGAGCAACCTGGGCACCCAGAGATGAATGAGGGTCTCTCTTTCAAGCGGCGCAGACTCCGGTGGACATGCTCTCCGTAGTATGCGATTCAGCGAAAACGTCGGAGGCAACCGTGAAGGAGAAATCATATGTTAATGCGCAAAATTTTGGCATTATGCACACACACAGCCGGCCGGGCGGAGCAAGGACGGCGGTGATTCACGCGCACCGAGTGCACAGGTAGGGCAAGAAAAATAGTTTTTCTGCAAAAGATTTATGACTTACCATTCGAATTTGAAGGGCAGCAGTTCCTGCTCATCCTTCTCGTCGCAGTCAATCTTCACGAAGAAGGTGGCGCGCTCGTTGGGGATGCAACGGATCAGGGAACTGGAGTTCTCGCTAAAAGTGATGCGGGGAGGTCGGCGTTGGCTCGTTTCGGACGAGTCTCTATCCTGGCCAGGAGGTTCTGCAAAGTGGTGAGGCGGCGTTGGCAGTTTGATAAATATAAGCGTGACTAATCGTTTTATAAGTTTAGCCGGCAACGTCGGCGACTGAAGATGCCGCCCGCCGAACGAATTATCATAAATATTTGCGAAAATGTCAAATGTTGCCACATAAAAAGACACATAGTTATGCCGGCAACCAAGACGACGAAGGGGCCATTGTCAGAGAGATTCGACAGGGGGATGCTCTATAATCAGTGTAGGATAAAGGAACTCTTTGGAATTTCATCTACATCTAGAAAATAAATCGGTGTTAAGCCAATTCTTGCATACAAAAACAGCCTAAAAAGATTCTCTCTTGTAAATTCTTATTTAAGTATTTAGAATCTTAAAAATGAAATTTATAACTTTTTTAAATTGCTTTTGGATTGTTTTAGATACGTTTTTAGAATGTTGCTTTGAATCATTGATTATTTTTCACCCCTAATTGGTCCCCTTTACTAAATTTGTAATGTTTTGTATTTATTTTGTGTGGAAACTTCCCACGGAAATGATAATTCTTAAGGAACAAAGGTATAAAAATAGCTGCTAGGAGTAATTTTTGTTTTAAAAATAAAATAACTCTGACACTTGTTCGCATATGCCTGTTAAGAAACTCTTCCGGTCTGTATCTTATAATGCTTAGTGTTTGGTGTTTGTTTGTCCCGTGCACATTGCCATAACCTGCCCAAAACACCATCGAGTATTCGAAATATGCACTAAAAATAGTTCCAAATATTATTCATACGCCAACACACAACGGGCACTATTTGCTGCCAGCATGTCGAATCTTTCTGCATGGGGAGCCGTGTAATCAAAAGTGATTTGCACCTAGTATTTCGGTGGTTGGACACCGCTCAGTCCTCACCGGGATGTGGATGGCACTCGACCCAGGGTTTATTCCAATGTACAATTATGAAAATTTCTCACAGAACATTACGTAACCGCACTGGGGGCCGCCGTAAAACAAGAGAAGCAAACGAAGACGAAGCCCGTGGCAGACCATAAAAATAACACACAAATAGCCATAAAGTACATTTTTCGGGATCGGGAACGGACCGAGAAAAGAAAAGGAGATTCTCTCGCTTTCCCGGCACCACTTGCTTACCCACTGCAACGGCAGTCTCGTCCGCGGCATTGGCTGCTGGCAATCTTTCCATGCTCAGGTCTCACTATATAATTAGCTGCAAAACAGGGCCTCTTTGGCATGGGCCGGGAATATGGGGCTTTGCGCTTTTCAGGACTTGTGCTGTGTGTAGGATTAGGGCGCAGTATTGTGTCGGGTATACTTTTCCGAAAGCAATTTTTTGTTGTATTTTTATTTATATTTAGAACGCGGTGATACCGCCGCACACAATCAACGTTAACACTTTTCGTAAATTTTTCCTCTTCTGAATCACTGAAATAAAATTTTCCGCTGGTAATTACGCGTATTCGCTGGGCACAATGGATCGGAAAATGTGCAATTAGGATATATTCACATTTTCGGCAGCGGTGCAGCTTATTATATTCACGAATTCCTCTCTACCGATACCGATTTGAATTCCAATTCCACGTAGAAATCCACCAGACACACTCACACTCTTAGAGATGGACACGTTTGGGGAACACACAGAGATGTTCTTTTCTATATATAAACAATATGTACACACAGCGTCGACATCGAGGGCGCGCACCACGTCCAGCAGACACCTCCTGGATCTCCGATCGTTTTTCTCAGACTAAACTGAACTGAGCAGACAGATCAGCAGCATCAGCATCGGTAGCCTCGGCCTCGCCTGTCCATGTCGTTTGTGGGATAATTTTGGCCACCACGAGAAAGAGCGGTGAGATCGAGGATGAGCAGAGTTTCTGCGCATGTCTGCTTTAACAAGGCTCTCAGCAAAACAGAAAACATGCACAAAAAACGCGAAAAACAAACGACCATTTTTTAGTTTAGTTTCAGGTAAGTGCAACTCTCCACCAGGCTAAGGCTGTGAATCTTTAATACCTAAACACACACACACACTCGATTAAGATAAATTAAGTTAAGAAAAATGTTTGAAAAATACAAAAATTGCACACTTTGGAGCGGAGCAACAAGTGGCGGATACTTGTTGCCCTTGTACGTTGGTTCAAGTATTGTTCGATTAAGCTAATCTGTTTTCCATGTCGAAGCCTTTTTCAGACCGAGTAAAAGTGCGAATGGAACTTGGTTCGGCAGGAGGAGGGTTCCGTGAACGGTGAGAACCATGCCAGTGAAAAGCGTCCAAATACCGACTGAATGCTCTTGAGGCGCGACTTCTTCGCCCAGCGGGCCTCCTCCTTCTTCAGTTGCTCGATGCCCTGTAAGCAAAAGAGGAAGAGAAAGTAAGAGTGGAGAATGTTATCCGTACATGATTCGAAAGAGGGAAAGCGGCTACCCACCGTCTGATCGTTCAGGATGGCAGTCAGCTGAGTGGCCAGCATGATGATGGTGAATATGCCGAACATAAGGCCTTCAAAGGTGAGAAAGAGCAACAAAAATATGGTGGCTGGCGGCGAGTATGGAGAGCAGGTGCGCCAGTCGTTCTTCACGCACTCCGCGAATTGAGTGAGAACCAGGAAGAGTGTGTGCACGGAGATCGACGCTATGTAAAACTAAGACCAGAGAGAGTTTGGGATGAGAATAAGAATAATTATCAGGGAAAGAGTGCCACATTTACCGTGAAGAGCACAAAGTACTTCTGGTTATTCTCGCCCACGCAGTTGTTGACCCAGGGACAGTGATGGTCCATTTTTCGGATGCAGCGCTGGCACACGGAGCAGTGATGAGCACGGTCTGGCTTGATGCTGCAGCACTTGGGGCACTTGTAGAACATCTGGCCCTCGCGGTAGCCCATCTGTTCGATCATCTCCTTGGTGGCATTGCCACGGGGCACAGCGCCCTGTCCATATACAAATTGAAAATAAATTAGACAATTCAGAGATATATACACATATGTACGTAAAAACTCATCCTTATTAGGCAGTTTTCCATCACATAGATAAGGCCAATTAGTGAACCCGAGTGCAGCGACCTAGATAAAACCAACCGCCACTTACCGGATCCGAGAGCATTGTACGTATGTGGGACGCAAAAGCTAGGAACGCCAGCGCCTGGAAAAGGATCATGTTGAGTGTGCTAAACACCGTGTAGTTGCTGGGCAGCAGGATGAGGCGCATGACAACGAACTCGGCGAAGAGGATAAGCAGCCAGGTCATTACCACGCACACAATGCCGCAGATGTCCTTGACGCACCAAGCCCGGTTCCCGCAACAGCGATTGTGGTCGACGGCACCGGCGTTTCCGCCTCCACCGCCACCGGTGGAAAGCGAGGAATATGAGTAGTTCATGGTTTTCGGATGCAGCACACGCACAGGTGACGCATCGGTCTCACCAAGTGCCTGATAACGCGGCCGGACTGCGGACCATTAGCCAAGGGCGAGTGATAAAAGCCAACAAACGAAAAACACAATACAAGAAAAATGCCATTCATCAGCTGTTTGGCATTCTCCAGGTGGCGTTGCCAGGGGGCGGAATTAATCAAACGTAATTTTTTTATACATACGTTTTCAGACTTTTGTTAACTTAACACAGCTGTTTGAGCAATTTTACACACCATAGGGCTGCCACATTTTTCAAAGTTTAAATTCCGATGTTTTCAATTGTTTTTTACTGTACTTTGACCATTAAAGTAATTTAATTAAGTAGCATTATTTATAAACAATATTTTTGGCCCTCCTTTACATGTATTAATGAATTAATATATATTTATAAAGACTTTTACCTGGCTGCTTCGTTTCACCATGAACAGGGTGGCAGCCTTGGCGATAACTTCGACCCCTCGCCAAATCGAAAATGGCTTTTGTCGACGGCCAAATTTGTTTTGTCAAATTTGAGGTGGTTTCAGAAATAATTTTGTTATAAAATAACTACATGGCAGAATGATCTTGTGGTGGTGTGGAATAAGCATCAATAGACCACTGAATAAACTATTTTTTTCCCTTAGTAATTCGAAAACCGGAGCACCGATTTTTCGATTTCAAATCGAAATTGTAAAATTTTTACGAATTTGAATACCGGAGCACGGCTGAGTAGGTGGTTCTTACTGCATAAAATCGTTCGTTTATCTTTTCACTTAATCCGAGCACAAATACAATATAACAATTAAAATAGCTACACGGACAGCTATCTACAAGGCTGCCTATTTATCAGGTCGCTTGGTGTTATGCAGGCGTTAGCTTGGCCTTGGGTTCTAGCAAAGCCCACAGTCCAGCCAGCGATGACACCGCTCCCAGGAGTCCTATTGTCCTTGGCGTTAGCTTTGTGTAACCAAGCGCCGTAAGCGGGATGAAGAAGTCGCACACGTTCTTCACCGTGTCCACGACAATGTCCTTGTGTCCCTGCATCAGAACAAAAGACTGCAGAGCAAGACGCTTCAAGTCCTCGGGCGAGTTGATGCTCGTGGGAATCCGGCAACGCGAAATGCCTCCTTTGCAGCCGGATCGATGCAGGTCGAGAACCCTCAGGATCTCGTAGAAGTCTCGGCACAGATTCATAATGATCGAGAAGAGCCAATACTTGTTGGCAAGACTCGACCATCGCTTGGCATCCACCGCCGTGAGTCCTGTCCTGGCCAGCCAAAGAAAGTGGTCAGCGAAGAGGAACAGCGACTGCGACAGCTTGCTCAGGGTGAGCGTTACCCGGATGGTGAGATCCGGATAGTGGATGGTTTTCAGGGTGCCATAGAAGACGTCCACGCACTTGCCAAAGCGGAGCACTGAATCAACTGGGAATTAGTAACGCGTTTGAACAAGTTCGAAGGATACGTACGCTTCCGGAACGTGCTCAATATGTACTCGATCGTTTTGAAATTATCCACCAATGCCGGACTCGAGTTGGAGGCCTCCAGCGAGTCCCACATCGCACGGGAGGCATACTGGATGAGCCTTGCTATCTTGTCCCGGCCGCCCGCTTGGTTGTTCAACTGCACCAGTCGATCCATATTCATGTTGTGACCGCAAATTCAAACTTAAGCCCAATCCAAAATCCAAAGGTCGAGCTGTTACGGCCATCAGCTGTGACGCCGTTTTGCAGTGATGGGAAATACTTTCGCTTTAAAAAAGGCGATGGTCAGGGGCGTAGTTGCAAGTATTAAAATTCATATTGTGTAAGAAGAAAAACACATTTTTCGTGCAAGGGTTAGCTATTTTATTTGGTTTATTATATTTTATTTGTAATAAGTCGATCATTCAAGTATTTATATTACTGGACGCATTCAAAAATGAAGATGTGCACATTTTACAACACTACCTACTATCAGGGAGACCTTTCACAGCACTCGCGTTTTTTACTGCTGATTTCTCGCCACGTAAAGTTTAGTTTGAAATACCTGACACACAACTAGCAATTTAACCATGGCTGTAGGTAAACCGGGAACCAGGACGATGCTAGCAAGGATTACATAAAATCTTTTCACTACTTGCAGCCACCACAGAAAGGCAAGCAGGGCACGAAGGGCGCCAAGCAAATCGTGGAGGAAAACAAGACTACTCTGGCTTTCTACAGAAACATGGCCATTGGCTGCGCTGCTCCTGCTCTCCTGCTAAGTTCTCTGGTCTTTGAGATCACCAAGACCTCGGTGGTATGTGTGCAGAAAGATGCTTTCATCTGGCGCATTTACTCATTACTTGAAACCTTACAGTTCATGCACATCCTGGCATTGCTAATCCTTGTCGGCGCCTACCAGTTCATGGCTTTCATGTCGCGGGCAAAATACTCCCAGGACGGTGCTCTTGTGGACTCTGGTAATGATCTCAACATGGAGGGCGGCATTGCGGAGTAAGTAAACCAATGCAACGCAGACATTGCACACTTGGCTGACCCTTGATTCCCACAGAAATGTCAAGGACCTGATCATCCTGACTTCCGGCACGCTGCTACTTGCCTTAATCTCCAACTACTTCTGGCTAGTGCTGCTTCTGGCGCCGGTCCGTGCTGGGTGGATGCTCTGGGGTACCGTCATCCAGCCGTGGCTGGCACAGCGAAACGCCCAGGAGGAGAGTCCCGAAGTGGACGAAAAGAAGCAGAAGAAAATGGAGCGCAAGATGCGGCGCATGAGATAGGAGTCGTCACCACCACCACCGTCCAAGGTGCTCGTTCTTATGGTTAGGGGGTTAAAGTTGGTTCCTGGTTCCAATGAGATTCTACGCTTAGTTGTGTATGCGTTTTTAAATTGTTAATATTCATTCGGCAAATTAAAATGCTCGGAGAGAAAAAGGCAATCCCCTATGTTAATTTTGTCAAGGCATTTGTGCGGATTAATTGCAGAGATTTTGGTTGCAAATCACACGGGTGATCTTCGGAAAACTCCGGCTCTTAACTGGTTCCTGGTGTCGAACTTGGAAACCGTTCGTGTCCGGGTGGGGGAGTATCAAATAAAAGAACCATACATAGATTCGTTTGTGCGTGTGCTTGTAATTGTTTACCAAATAGATTTGTGCTTCCGTGCAGCAGGAACTAGTGCAATGTCCAATACTCGCTTCGATAGGGTGGCCAAAGGGAGCGTGGGATTCAAATAATGGGCAAACGAAAAGGGTGATAAACATAAAAATAAGCTTTTCCAACAATTTATTCACTTGTTGTCTAGACAATTGTATGTGAGCATCCAACTAAAGTATAAAAGTATCAAATAGAGAGTCATGCTGGGTTATGTTTTGTGCCCTCTCCTCGGAGCACTAGATTTCACTAGACTTGGATCCCAAAACCCCTACGGGCTCCGAGTTATGCGCCTGGGGCAATGATGGTAACTTAAGAACTTTAAATGCAGGTTAAGTGATGGGGAAGGGGATGGGAGGGAGGTGGACCGGGAATGGGTGCCTCCTTGCCTAACATCGTACATCAGTGCTTAACTACAACAACTTCCGAATAATATATTTATGCTTGAATATACGCCGCCGCCGTCGCTTAGTTGTACTGTTCGGGAATGACGTAGGAGATGTCGTCCCACGGATGGCGGTATAGACCCTGCTTGAGACGCTTCTGGTCCATGTAATGGCCGATGAATCCTATGCTGCGGCCCAGTACAAATAGAGAGTTGATGGCGCCGACATTGATATATTCCTGCGCCTCCTCACTGAAAGTCAAACGTCGGATTTTAATTTTTGCTAGCATGGGTTCCCTTGCCCATCAGCTTACCTGGTGAAGGAACCGCTGTTGCGCAGCATATCCACAAAAGCAGTGGCTATCACGCCGTCCACATTGAGGATCAGATTCGGCTTCTTGTTGGTGGTGATCTTCTCCACCTCGAGGGCGTATTTAAGGAGTGGGCACGCCGGGAAGTTCTCCAGCACGAACTCCTTGATGATTTTCACACGCACATCGGGATTGTTGATGGACTTCACTCGGTGGCCAATGCCAAGAATGAGCTTGCCCTCCTTTCGCATCTTGTTCACAAACTCCATGGGATGCAGGTTGGTGTCGTACGCCTCCGAGAACTGTCGCGCAGATCCATCCAGAGCACCTCCGAAACGATCGCCCTGCCAAAGGAGTTCCGGATTACATTAATGGAATGTTCATTGTTGTCCCCAAGATTCTCCACTTACGATTGTCAGCAGGCCGCTGACGACGGAGGACACCAGATCCTTGCCGGCACGTGCGCACACTATGGTGTTGTGAGCTCCAGAAACAGCAGGGCCGTGATCTGCGGTGACCATCAGGCACATCTCGAAGAATTTGCACACGTAGGAGGGCAGGCAGCGCTGAAACCAGAGCAGTGAGATGACACCGCCAATGCCCACGTCCTTGCTCAGCACCTCGCTGATGGGCATTCCTGCGTAGATCAGCTCCTGGCCACGCTCGTCACAAATGGAGGTCATGAAGGAGGCGGGCTTACGGATCAGGCCCAGCTCGCGAGCCCAGGAGTAATCCATTGGCACTGTTGGCGGCGGTACCTCCTCCTTGGGCACGACACGACCCGTCTTCACCAGCTCACCGTACACGTGGTGAATGAGCTCGCCCAGCGTGTCGAAAGAGTCGGGCACGTAGGCACCGGCCTCCCGGAGACTCTTGTTCTTGGCCGTCGCCGTCTCGCGATCGGAATTGGCGCAGGATCCGGCGTGGCCAAACTGCACCTCTGAGGTAAACATGCTGGCGCATGTGCCAATGCACCAGGCCACCAATGGCTTCGTTATGCGTCCGTCCTTCAAGGCGGCGCACACATCATACTCCTCCGTGCCTCCCACTTCGCCCAGGAGGACGATCAGCTTGGTCTCCGGATCGGCCTGGTAGCGCAGTATGTGATCCATGAAGGTGGAGCCCGGGTAGCGATCTCCGCCAATGGCGATTCCCTCGATCACACCGTCGGTGGCCTTCGAGATTATGTTGTTCAGCTCGTTGGACATTCCGCCGGACCGGGAGACATAGGCCACACTGCCCGGACGGTAAAGTTTCGAGTGCAGTATGTTGTCCAGCATGCCGCCGGTGTTTCCAATCTTGAAGCAACCGGGCTTGACACCACCAACCGTGGCGGGTCCAATGATGGCCACACCCTTCTTGTCCGCCTCGATAATCAGCTTGCGGGTCATGTTCTCGGGGATGCCCTCGGCGATGATGGCCACGGTACGGATCTGGGGGAATTCCAGCACCTCCAGGGTGGACTCGTAGGCGCTACGCATGGACGCGAAATTGACCATGACATCGACCTCCTTGTGCTTGTGAATGGCATCGGACATCTTCTTGTAAACGGGAATCAGGATCTCTTTGTGGCCCCAGTAGTACTTTTGCTTGTGATCACCGGTAAAGGGATAGACCATGGCCACGACAGAGGGCTCATCGCGTCTGGTAGGGATTAAAAAAAAGTTTATACAAAAATGATGAGTATACATCGGCCTCCCTTCGTCCACTATTTCGACTCACCTGCAGATAAAGTCAAAGTCAAGCATCGACTGCACCGCCCGCTGCTGCATGCCCCACACAATCGCCTTGGTGGTGTTAGAGAAGAACTTGCGGTTCAGGCTCGATCCATTACGATGAGCACCGCCAACGCTGGCGCTATTGTCGCCCTCATCTGCTGAGATAGGTGGTAGTTTAATCGGTTTAGCTGCGGTCGGGCTCAGGGCTATCCCAACGAACGAATGGAACGAACGAGTCGAGATCGAGATCGATGTCAGGCATCGATTGGATGATGATGGAGGAGGAGCAGAGAGCGAGATCAGGACGTGTAGAAGATTGACAAGCCAAGTACGATACACAAAAACACACACATTACACGAACGAACGAGCGAACGAACACGGGGTTATGAGGGATCGGTTGCAGATCGGTGTTGGCCAAACGAGCGATATTTCAAATGTTTTTTTTTTTAATTTGATTAATGTGGATTTTTTTTATAATTTTTTTTTGTGAGTGTGGCGACAAATTTTGTTGTCGTTGGTTGTTGTCGAGGGCGATCAATGCAAACATACAAAATACAGAGAGAAAGAGAAAAAATCAGAGAGATCAGATATAAGTGCGGTCGATCGGTCGGTCTACATATGCCTCCTGTTACAGGTCACCGCTAGAATGGATTAGTGATATCCCAGGGGGTGTTAGCCGCACACAAACTAATACAGCTACGTCACAATCCATGCCAGTCCGCCATCCACACTTACCGGAGCCTAGAGCCTCGCCGGCTTCGCTGGCCGCCTTGAGATCCGCCTGCGCCTGCTGTCCGCCGGGCAGCAGAAAGTTGGCCGTGGAGAACTCCACGCTGGCCGCCTGGGGAATGGGTCGCTTGCCCAGAGCCATGCCGCAAATGGCGGTCATATGCGTTTCTGGTCCGAAGACATGAAGCGGAATACCAAGGGTGCTGCCAAAATCACGCATCCGCCGCAGGCCCTCCTGGTAGTTGGGTCCGGCACGACGCACGAAGATCGATACATTGTGCTCCGCCAGCTTGGGCTGGAACTCGCGCAGGGCGGTGATGATGCCTGCACAGTAAATGACATTTAGATCGATGGTCGTGATAAGATAAGGGAACGGAACACCCAATACTCACCTTGGAAGGTCGCCGCCACGTTGGTGAAGTTCGCAATGCCACCGCCAGTAATGAGTACCTTGCCGTCGGGATGCTTCGGGGATGAGGTCATTAGGTTTAGGATCGTCTTGGCGTACTCGTACGTCTGCTGCTCTGATGGGGCGCCACTGTACTCTCCATAATTTGCCAGCTCCGAAGCGCCACCCAAATCGCAGATGGTGTCGGAGTAGATGACACTTGCTCCTCCTCCCGCAACCATTGTCCAAATGCGTCCATTACGATTGAGGATCGTCAGCTTGAGGGAAGCACCGCTCTTGGCGTCAAGATCGGCAATGTAGGCCTCCTCGGGATAGGCATCGCGGCCGAATGGCGGTGGGTAGTCGATCTCACCCCACTTAGGACGGCAAATGAAATCGGCGGTCGAGTCCAGCTTGGCCGCCAAATCCAGAATGTACAGGTTGTCGGCCGTCACGACCAGGGGATTGATCTCCAGATACGTAAAGTAAAGGTCTACGAAAGTAGTGTACAGAGCGCTGATGAACTTGGCAATGCGTTCCTTGGTGCCAGAATCCTTGACCTCCTTCAATAGCTTGCTCTTCACGTCGGCCAGCGACAGTGTGGAGTTAACCGGCACATCAAGTTTCACTGCCTTGGCATCCACATCGCCAATATCCACGCCACCCTGGTGATAGAAGAGTATGGTGTCCGCGGCGCGATGCGAATAGATACACACGTACATCTCCTCGGCCTAAAATTTTCAACAAGATCCAGATTAAAGCTAAATTCTATGGCAAACCCTTTAAAGCTCAGTACTCACATCAGTGTGCGGCACGAAGGGCTCAATGATAAAGTTGCGCAGCTTGCCCACGGCATTTCCAATCTTCTGATCCTTATTGAGGCGCTCGCCAATCCACTGCTTCACCTGCTCAAAGTTCTTCTTGACTCCAATCAATCCCAGCTTGCCACGGCGCTTAATCAGTTGATCCGGCTTGACCACCAGTGGCTGTAACAAAGGCGAGGGGGCGAGATTCTAATTAAATGTATTTGTATGAGCTTATATATAATGAAATTAGCGACAAATCGTTGAACTTGTGCCTCCTTAGAGGCACTCAGCTCAACGAAAAGCCGGTTCCAGCGCTCAGATCAGTCGATAACACCAGGGGTCATTCCAGCTCGGTCCAGTCCCGCGTCATTGGCAATGACAATAATGCTCGTACTTGTACCCGAACCTGTGTACTTGTGCCCGCGCTCAAAAGCACACATCCGAGATGCTTATTAGAAGATCGTACGAGTGTAAATTAAGCAAGCTCGAACTGAGTACCAAATGTCAGCCGAGTGGTCGGCGTCGTCAGGTGATCCACAATATATAATGTAATTATAGGTTTATTGTTTGGCGTTCCATTGCGAAGAATACACCCAATCTTAAGGAAATTATAATGTTTACTCATTAAAGTGAACACCTTTATCATTAGGGGTTTCTCCAGCATATGTAGTCACATATTTAAGGCAAGTACGTGGGATTCTCCTAAAATAATTTAGATCACCATTAAAGATTAGATTTTGTCCAAAAGGATTATTAATTCCTGGGTTTTTTAAAACTTAAAACTCTAAGATAACACCTTTATCATTAGGGTTTTCTCCAGCATATGTAGTCACATATTAAGGGAAAGTACGTGGGATTCTCCTAAAATAATTTAGACCACCATTAAAGATTAGATTTTGTCCAAAAGGATTACTAATTCCTGGGTTTTTCTAAAACTTAAAACTCTAAGATCTTTTTACGGGTTTCTCCAGCATATGTAGTCACATATTTACGTGGGATTCTCCTAAAATAATTTAGACCACCACTAAAATTAGATGTTGTCCACAAGAATTACTTGGGGTTTTTAAAACTTATAACTCAAAGACAAGATTACAGCAACTATGATTTCAATCGCAGAAATTCTTCCCAATAAATATTCAATAGAAAAACTGTATGATAAGACTGCAAAAATATAACTAGTTTCAACAAAGAGGACGCTCCCTCTAATGTCAACAAACTAATTTAAGATAAGATTTTTAATACTACGATTTCCACGATTGCGATTCAACTTCCCAGATAAGATTTTAATAGTTGCGTTTTGTTTTTGAGCTACCTCGAATAGGTGCTCGACCCCAATAAACAGACCGCACCTCCAGATAAGTTCTAGCTACAGGCAAAGTTTCCACGATCGATCGGAAGGTCAATCGGAGATAGGTGCGTGATCGAGAATCCCAGTCTCCACGCATGCTTATCGTGCTCGCCAGCAAAATGAGGTGAGGTGGTGCCGAGGCTGATCCGCCAGCGGATAACTAATCAAACCCAGACCACGCCATGCCACGCGACCTACTGATGGAATGGGCACCTAATCAGGCTATCTACCAGGCCGATAAACAAGAGAGCGCGCAATGGGGTGAGTTATGGTGTTCTCCGCTTACCGCCCGTCTGTCTGTTTACGCAGCAGCTTCTAGCGAATCATTCGTTCGAGTGGCGCCCAATTCGTGCTTATCAGGAAGAGGCAACGATTAGTCACCCATCGCCAGCGTGGTGGGGCTTTTAGAACTCTGTGCAAAGCCCCCGCCGGCGAGGTCAAGTTCAATGACAACCTCGCGGAGCGGTTTGTTGTCGCTGCCGGCTGGGTGGCCTAATTGTTGTTCCTGCCTGCAACATATCGGCTGACTCGCAATCAGCACGCGCCCAGTTCCGGGCTATTTTTAACTGGCACTCACCGTGGTCAGCAGCCAGGGCTGGTCGATGCTGAGCTTGGACCAATCTGTTGTTGCGTTCACTGTGGCAAAACGGCAGGTGGCTGCGCCGGCGCCGTGGGTGTTGAGGTGACGGTTAAGGATGTCCTTGCCGGAGGCCTCCGTAATTGCTTTCGCCGACATGCTGGAGCTGCAAGGGATTAAGAAAAAGATTTATAAGTACTATATACCTTTCATAGCTTTAATAAGCGGTCTATTCAAAGGCGTTTAGAGGCTATTCGCGCGTACCGTGGCTTGACTTTGTCTGTACTTTCAAACTTTGATTTATTTACTTAGAATTGATTAGGGAGCGCGCGCTATTGTGTGCAGGTGCAATAGGTTTCGAGCTCGCTGGCGTCTATATGTGTGCGTCGGACGGGCGAGCGAGCGATTGTGTTTGCTTTGGGTGTTTCGTTATTGGGGAGCCTGGCAGTTAGTCAACCTGCACGGCGTCGAGTCTGGGGCTAAACTGAACTCGAATGAGCGCCAGAACCAGCCATGAAAGGGAGCCAAGCAACCAAGCAACCAAGCAACAGGCGTGTGGCGGCGTTCCGAGACCGATTCTGATTTCGATTTCGTCACTGCTTTTGCTTCGGCTTCGGCTCTTTAGAATTTCGGCAGCTGGCCCGCTCTCGCTCTCTGGCCTGAGTGTGTGCCTGGAGACAACAACAGGCACCGTTAGCTGCCACTGGACCATTGAGTGGGTCGCTTATGTCGTATTTCGGAACCGGTTGTCATCACCATCACCAGCAGCAGTGCAACGGGTTAAATAGCTGTTGCGTTCGATCTCCACCTGAGCGGCTAAGGGCCTGGAGCTGTTATGCGATGAACTTTCTCCCAAATACGCAGCACAAAGAGCGTTCGGAAATCGTCACCAGGGCCTGGCACTTAGCTTGGAATCTAATTTGAAAGGCACACATGGAGGGGACTGATGACTTTGCAAGTACACCACACACTAGCCCAGCCCAGTGCGGACTCATTTGCATCTGGACACGAAGTTCACGCCGCCGCTGGAGGCGGAAGGGGAAGGAAGCAGAGGTATGGAAATCGCTTGCGTTGGTGAAACTAAAACTAAACCGAAAAGCGAAAACTGGAAACTGGCACTGGCGCAGGGCAAATGTTGTAAGCGGAGAAAGTGGGCAAAATCAATACGGTAGTTGCATCACCGTCCGCAGGTCAACTATTTGGCAATCCAAACAACGTTGGGTATGATGTACCGCAGAAGGGGGCGAGGCAAGTCGCTTCAAATTTGCAAATCAAAAAAATGCATAAATATTTCTGCAAGAGTGTGCCATGTATGTGTTCGTATGTGTGTGTTGTGCACAGCAAGCCGAACGATCTGTGCCAAGTCTCTCCTAGTCATGTTTTTCCCTGCCCTTGACACCTGTGGAGCCGCACGATTCTCGGACGGTGAAGAGAAGGATTATCGAGACAGCCGGAAGACTCACTTTAATTATAACAGCTTCACGTCCACTGATTAATTAAAACACGTAAACTAACTGCAACTTTCTTTTGGTTTTTTCGTTTTCTATGTCTGAGTGACCGCCGCTTTTTATCTTCAAAAACCGCGAGCTTTACGCATACTGGTCACACTTTTACACATCGATATTTTTATCCTTGTTCGATAGTTTTTCATATAAGACATCGATAAAACCAGGCAACGCATCGATATAAATATATCATCTTTTAAAAAATATCGATATATTGATATTTTGATATATTATCAACAACCCTAGAAGCGATAATCAGTTTTGGTCAGCGAATATTGGATAATATAAATAAAGAACTGCGTCAGAGGAAACCCCAAGAGAATTGCAGCTGCACAGGAAGCGGGACCGCCACGCCAGCGCCACCGCCTCAAAAACACACACCATGGCCACACACCCTCCGCTAAAGCCGCTCCCGCGGCTATTCGCCGAGCCATTCCTGCTTATCCTGGTCCTTCTGTTCCTGTTCACCTTAGAGGCCAGTGGCGAGAAGGTGCTGCAAGAGAGCTTTTTAGGGATGCAGGAGCCATCGCCCCACGACCTGGGTGAACTGCTGCGCGACCTGCGGCTCGTGCCGTCTCGCCTAGACTTTGGAACGTGGTCCGTGGGCCAGGCGCGTTCCCAAAAGGTGACGCTGTTCAATCAACACGTCAACCGCACGCTCCTGCTGAACGCCGTGGCAGGGCCAAGTCCGGCGTTCTATAGCAGCTTTCTGGGCACCAGAGAGGTGCCGCCCCAGGGCAATACCACCTTCAATGTGGTATTCATGCCGCGGCAACTGGGCGCCATTGCCGCGGATCTACTCATTCACACCTCGTTCGGCCAGGCCGAGCTGGCGGTTCAGGGCGAGGGCAGCGAATGTCCATACCGCCTGAAGCCGCTGGTGGGGATTAAGGCGCCCATGAATGCGACGCTCACGCCGGAGATCCATATGTACAATCCGCACGAACGTCCGCTGCAGATATTGGAGGTAGGAGGACAGAAGGTCCTGTAGGTTGACTTCTAATCGCTTTCCATTTTTCAGATATACAGCAGCGGGGGCGAGTTCCAGTTGGAGCTGCCCAGCGGAGGATCGGAGGGTCCGCAGAATCTGTGGGAGATTCCCCCGCACACACTTAAGCCGGTCATTCGGATCTCATTTCACGGCCGCACAGCCGGCAACCACAGCGCCTACATTCGCATCAAGATTGCTGAGCAGGAGCTGGACATTGGCCAGGAGAACGTCCTGGTCATACCCGTCGAGTTCGAGATTCTGCCGCGAAACTCTGCGTACGCGCGCAATCCGCTCGCAGACTTTGGTCGTCTGGCCACCTTGAATGCCCCGAACGCGCTGCAGTTTAAACTGGACGTTCAAAACGTTCAGAGTCACCGACTTTTCGGTAGCTATCTGCGCAAGATTCCGGGCCTTTCGTTTGACGCTAACAACACGAGCATCGTGTTGGATCCCCGGTTGTTCGAGGGCACCGAGTCCATCAATGATCTGCTGGTGATCAACCAGTCCAGCTCGGATACGGATATAAATCCGGCCTTCACGGTGCTGGTACGTGCGGAGATATTTCACGGCGGGCTCTCATATGACGGAAATGTCACTAAGTTTGTGTCCAGCACACTGGAAGGCGGAGAGGCTTCATCGCTGGAGAAGAAACGGTTGCTGATCGTGCGCAACAACTTCGCCCATGCGCTCACCCTGTTCAACGTTAGTCTGAGCACACCCGTAGACGAATCCCTCTTGGAGGTAACTCTACTGGGAGCTCCAAGAATAGTGCTGCAGCCCGGTGAGTCCGTTGAACTTTTGCGGCTAAATTTGCTCAACGAAGAGGTTCCGTTCGAGTCTTTTCTGCGAATCGAAACAAACGTCACGATCTTTAAGCTGCCGCTGGTCTCATGCAGTGGACGCCTGCATGTTTCGACCCAACCATTCAAGCTCAGGCTCGACCAGGAGGTGCAAAAGGAGGGTGCTTACAACCTTAACCTGGATCTGGGCACAGTGCCATTCGCCGAGATGTCTCGCGATGGCTTCGTACTCCTCCACAATGACAATCCGGTTCCAGTGAAGATCACCAACTGGTTCTTCAAGCACCCAAAGGCAGTCTACTCGCAGAGCACCTTTTTGGGCTGTCGGAGGGCGGAAGATTGGGACCGCGAGAGCGCTTATAATGAGAGCAGTCCTTGGCACCTCTGTACCGAGATGGGCCCCGGTGACAGCGCTGTATTCAAGGTGGCAATCCAGACGTATGAGGCGGATGCCACCTATGGCACTCTCAAGGTGTGGACGCCCTACGAGTTGATCCGCGTGCGCGTCAAGTTTGAGGCCTCGGTGGGACAACTGGAGATTGAGCAGGAGCAGCTCGATTTTAAGAACTGTTTTCCCGGCAAGGTATGCACCGCGGTGCTCAGCATCCGGTCCAGCTTCACGCAACCGGTGCACGTAAAAAGCATATCCTTTTCCCGACCTCTGGGTTTGCGCTTCAAAGACTTCAATGCCAAGGGCACTACGATTGCTCCGCAGACGCTGACCAAGGTGGGACGCATCTACTTCGAGCCGGCGGCCGTGTGTCGGAATCAGTGCTACATCAAGGAGTCAACAAAGGATCGCGAAATCTTCGTCGTTGACGCCAGCAATTGCCTTGTGAATAATAATCTCATCTATGATGGAGTAGAGCTGCGGCAGCGCACAGAGCTCTTCCGGCAACTGCGACGCCAACTTACAGCTATGTCGCTAACGCTCCACAGCGAGGAGTTGCCGCCGCTGGAACTAGACTTTTCAATAAGTATTGAGTGGCCGAAGCTAGTGCAGTTCCAGCCGATCCCGCCCACCCCGGCCATTGAGGTTGGACAGGTGCAGCGCCAGTGGATCACGCTGACAAATCCCTCGCAGCATCCGCTTTTGCTTGACTACTATCTGTCGGATCCGGTATTTGCCCGCCGGACACAGATATCCCTTCCGCACGAAGTCATTGACGTTAGCTCCACGAGTTGCTATCTCACGGATAAGAAGGTCTTTTCCCTGCCAGACGCTGGAAATCCCATTCTGCTGCCCGGCGGAGCCAGCCTAAACATACCCATCACATTCAGCGCTCAACAGCCGGAAAAGTACTGCACGCTCTTGCACGTGCGAAGCAACCTCACACTCTACGAGGCCGTGTGGCTGCAGGCTCGAGCCGTGCAGTCGCAGTTCCGTTTCGGCAATCGTCGCCCAGGTTCTTCATCACCTCTGCTCTTCGAGCTGGCCACCGACCAGTTCCAGGACTGTCAATCCGGCAATGGCGCTGTGGTGGCAAGTCGCAGTTTTACGGCCCGCAACTCTGGTGTTATCCCCATGAAGATCGAGGGCTTTCTCATTGGCTCCCTGCCCTGCGAAGATTTTGGCTTCAAGGTGATGGAATGCGAAGGCTTCGAACTGGGTGAGAATGAGACGCGAAAGGTGGAGATCTCCTTTAGCACGGACTTCACTTCCTCACGGGTCAAACGCTCCCTGACGCTCCTTACGAACCTCACATACGACATCAACTACCAGCTGCTGGCCCAAATGCCGGCGGAAAGTGTGGAGCTGTGTGCCTCTCATCTGGTAAGACCCGGATGGGAGTCATCGCTGAAGAACGCCGCTCTAATGGTGCTCTTAGCCAGCTTTGGTCTAGTCCTGGTGGCCGCTGTCTTCGACGCGAAAGCCATTATGGCGCAGCAGAACGCCTACGATGCTGCCAGGAACAAGGGGCCCCTGCAACCCACCTTTAATCTCCGTAATATAGTTAGGATGCAGGCAGAGGAGGCGGCGGCCAAAGCGGAGGCAGTGCAGCAGCAGCAGCAGCAGAAGGCAAAGAATGGTCAGCTGAAAGAACTGCGTAAGCGGAGTGTACTGGCCACGACAGCGCCTTCGCGAAAAACAAAATCATCGTGGACACCATGGAGCATGGATATGAATGTGCTAAGCAAGCATCTGCAGAAAGCCAAGGCAAAGCCATCTGTGACCACCCCTGTAACACCTCCGCCTCCTTCTAACCCAACGGAGGTGAAACCCATAAAGAAGTCCTCGACGCCATCGCCGCAGGCAGCATCCGCTCCAATTTCAGTGCGGCCACAGAAGAGGGTGAAGCCAACGTCTATAGTGTCCCCTGTGCCATCGAAACCAAAGCCAGATCCCTCAACGCCATCCATTGTGGAGTTGTACGAGAAGCCCCTGGGGAAATCTAGTCCACCGCAGCAGGAGAACATTTCACCAAAGCCCAACATCACCAAGGTTCAAGAACAGCGCGTTGTGCTCAAAGAGCAAAATGGATCGACGAAGAAAATGGGCAAGACACCCGGCAGGGAGCGTGAGAGGGAGCGCCGCAAGGAACACAAGGTTGCGAATGGCTCAGCTGGAACTGGGGTGGGAGCCAGAAGACCGGAGAGGAAACAACGCCAAAAGCTTAACTTTGGACAGTCGTCGACGAACAGCACCTCTCCCCCAGCTTCGCCTGATGCTATCAAGTGCATCTCCTCGCCTTGGGAAACGAGCAGTAAGGTCTCCTTCAGCGATGTGCTGCAGACGAAACAATTTGCACCCACCACCAATGGCTTGGACTGGAGTCAAGTGGCGTCTGTGAGTGATCTCGGGCCGATCGGAGACAGCCGGAAGAACTCTACGCCGCCTGCTGTGACGTCCCTTTGGGAACCTCTCTCAGCCACGGCCAGCAACTCGCTATTTGCTAACGCGGACGTAGATCTTCCTACAGGGGATGGTAAGAGAGTGTAAAGAATTAATGGCATATCCATATCGTAATCGGGTTTACTTCTTCTCTAACAGCTATATACGAGCAACAGGAGCGGGAACGACAACAGTGGCAGCGCAGCGAGTTGATTATGCAGCAGCAATTGCTCCTTCAACAAGCCCAGCAGCTGGAGTTGCAGCAAAGGCAACAGCAGCATCAGCTACAGCAACAGCAGCAACTGCTGGCGAATTTGGAGACGAATAACTGGGCCAACCACTGGTCGCCCCTGGGATTCTCCTCCTGGCCGGATGCTGCAAACAATAACATCGGGGTCTTGCGTCCGCCGCCAGGTCTGGAGCAGAACTTGGCTCCGCGTCAGATGCTGGGAGCAGCGCACAATCTTGCACAAGAACCGGGCGTAACGGCCACCAGAAATGAGGCATCAGTTCCAGGCGAGAGCAGTCTGCCCACGCAGTATGATCCTTTCACTTCGCCCAGCTCAATTTGGTCTGACACATGGCGCCAGTCCTCGCAGCGCAACAACAACCACATGAACTAGGAGGAGGACGAGGAGCAAGCTCACTGATCAAACCGAATCAACCAAATGAAATTCTTACCACTTAGGAACCTAGGATACGCGACGAGGCAGGAACGCATCATGATCTTTTCCAATTTGACCTTTGACTAATAAACGCAAAGATAATGACTTTCATATCAAACTTTGTTCATTATTTTGTTGCTCGCGGTGAATCCATTTACATTAATTATCTACTTTTCTTTGTACGTTATGATGCCCTTCTCGATGAGGTCCGGCACCTCCACGGCTAACCAGGGAGCGAGCTGTAACAATAGGGAGATATACAAATAAATGGATAAGGCAGCGTAGAAGACCACTTACCCCTAGTGCCATGGCATGGGCGATGCCGAACTTGGGAACATTGCGCGCCCATAACGGCTTAAAGTGATCCGTGAGGCAGATCTTTCCGCCGCGATACATCTTCGCCGTCTTGCCATCGAGCTCAGGCAGAGCAATCTCCGGCGCTGTCGTTGGGTATGTCACTGGAATGTCGAATTCCACATCGAACTCGTACTTGAGCAGATTGTGCATGTACCAGCACTTGCCGAACCACTTGGTGCCCTCCTTGTTGGACTCCAGGCGGAACCAGTCGCTGCCGGACTGCTTATTGTTCTCCACATACTGAAAGATGGCAAGTCTTAGTGGGACTCCAAACGAGATTACTAACATTGCTTGTCACCTTGATCAGCGCCTGGTACTCCTCCTTCAGGCGTTGCACCCACACATCCTTCTCACGTGGCCCAGCGCGAATCTGAAGCAGGGGAATGTTGCTCAGTGTTTTCCGGGTGCTATCGTCCACCATTGTGTCCTGATGCTGCCGAAAAACAAGGAAAACTCAGGCGAAAAACAAAATGTTGACACGTTCACACGTTTGGTGGTGGGCGAAAAAAGAGACAAATGCAACAGCTGAGCTGAGGCGAGTGTCGGCAGGAGCGTAGGTAGAAGAATTTCGAGGGGGGTCAAAGGCAGCGAGCTATTTTGAGAATTAATAACGGAGCCCTGAATAATGTCATTAAAATTGAACTACATATAAACGCTAAGAGCGGCAGTTAATCTTGTACATAGCTAAGCATGCTCTTTCCGCCCCTGTATGCACAGAGTTGTCATCAGGTCTGGCAGAAATTAGTTTAGAGTTGCCCTCGGCGTTCCGTTACCTTTTTTGAAATAAACGTTTTTTATTAAATGTTTAGTTCGTATGTTTCTTGGTTCTTCGCCCTGTCCTTTATTTTGAAGCAGGCGATGCATTTCGAACGCGAAACAGTACGGTAAAGCGGCACGCAAATTAATTTATTACGATTAAAATTACGATTTAAAAAAAAAAATACTTCGCAAGGGACCCTATAATTGTCAAAAATTAACAAAAAATTATAAATCGAGTTTTGAAAGCAGAAAAGTTCTCCATTTAAAACTAAGAAGAAAAAACCAAACCAGACGGAAATCGGTTGAGTTTAAGCCAAGTTACGACCAAAAAACCACTGAAGAAGTTCGCGATTTCGGAGCCAAAAATGTTCCAATTTTGTTCAATAAAATGAAAGGGGTTATATCGTCAAAATTGTCAAAAATTGACAAAAAATTATAAATCGAGTTTTGAATGCAGAAAAGTTCTCCATTAAAAACTAAGAAGAAAAAACCAAACCAGACTAAAATCGGTTGAGTTTAAGCCAAGTTACGACCAAAAAAACACAGAAGAAGTTCGCGATTTCGGAGCCAAAAATATACCTATTTTTTTCAATAAAATGAAAGGGGTTACATCGTCAAAATTGTAAAAAATTGGCCAAAAATTAGAAATCGAGTTATGAATGCAGGAAAGTTCTCCATTAAAAACTAAGAAAAAAAACCCAAACCAGACTGAAATCGGCTCAGTTTAAGCCAAGTTACGACCAAAAAACCACTGAAGAAGTTCGTGATTTCGGAGCCAAAAATGGTCCCATTTTGTTCAATAAAATGAAAGGGGTTACATCGTCAAAATTGTAAAAAATTGGCCAAAAATTATAAATCGAGTTTTGAATGCAGAAAAGTTCTCCATTAAAAACTAAGAAGAAAAAACCAAACCAGACTGAAATCGGTTGAGTTTAAGCCAAGTTACGACCAAAAAACCACTGAAGAAGTTCGCGATTTCGGAGCCAAAAATGTTCCCATTTTGTTCAATAAAATGAAAGGGGTTACATCGTCAAAATTGTAAAAAATTGGCCAAAAATTATAAATCGAGTTTTAAATGCAGAAAAGTTCTCCATTAAAAACTAAGAAGAAAAAACCAAACCAGACTGAAATCGGTTGAGTTTAGGCCAAGTTATGATAAAAAAACCCTAGTGATTTTTAAGCCAAAAAAGTGACCCATTTTTAAAAAAAATTGAAATTGTTTAAAATTTACAAAAAATTATAAATCGAGTTTTAAATGCAGAAAAGTTCTCAATTAAAAACTAAGAAGAAAAAACCAAACCAGACTGAAATCGGCTCAGTTTAAGCCAAGTTACGACCAAAAAACCCTACTGATTTTTAGCAAGAAAGTGACCCATTAAAGAAACAAAAATTTACCCGTCAAAATTGACAAAAAATTAGAAATCGAGTTTTGAATGCAGAAAAGTTCTACCATAAAAACTAAGAAGAAAAAACCAATCCAGACCGAAATCGGTTGAGTTTCAGCCAAGTTATGGTCAAAAAACCCTTTAAGCTGTTAGCGATTTTTTAGGCAAAAAACGTATCAACTATATCAATATATAGTAGTCCGATTTTGATAGAATTAAAACCGAAATTCTAGAATAATACTAAATGGCCATATCTCAAATTATATGAAAATATCATGAAAATTTGCAAAGTTATAATTTTTTTTCTCAACTTCCGACTAAAATTATAATACCCTGCAAGGGTGTAAAAATAAAAATCAAACCGGCGATCGATAGTCATCGATTCTGTAGCGCCAAGATCAAGTTGCAAAATTAGAACCTTTGAGTTTTTTTCGATCTCGTTTTTTTCTGGTTCCAATCATGAATATAAAGGCGTAGAGGTCTGGCATTCTGCTCAAACCATATTTGCTCGTCGCGCGATAAGCATCAAATCTAGGAGAGCTCTAGTGATAGTGTGAAACTAAATAAACAAGACTTTGAAAAGTAAACAAATTTGGCACTCAGTGACTCGGGGAATATTTAAGTTGCCTAATTACCAACAAGTAAGTGTCAATTTGGATCGGGTTATTGTTATTCTCTTAATTTAGATCATAACGTTGTTGCGGAAAATGTTGAAAATAAGGCAGACGGTTGGGTAAACAAAGCTTTGTGAATGGATGAATGGAGAGGATAAATCAAATTAGAAAGGCAGATAGCTCGGAATATAGGATAACAGGACATATACATTTTGTTTTCTTAAAATTCCCCGTTTAAAACGTGTTAAATTCAAATTCAGTAATCTTTAGAAATAAATAATTTATGTTTTTATCTCTGCAATTAAACAAACAAGAATCAAGATTTTAGCAGCCAAATGGCATAAAACACGATCTTAAGTAAATTTTACCCAAAAGATTCTACGAACCGTTCAATTCTACATTAAATTGAGATGAAGCTATACAATAATACTGATTTGCTCATAAAGTTGCAATAAAGACTGTAAGATGTATATACTATATATATAGGTTTCTCCAAACTTACTGAGTAATAATAAAAACTTATTCATTGTTTAGCCTGAGTTCGACGCGAATCCCGATTAGGACGAATGTTCTTTTTGGTTTTTAAAGTACATTAGACTTTTGCAACAAAAACATTGGAAAAATAGGTACCGGGAATCAATACTTTATTCTACTTTACGAGTTTTTAAAATTAAGTCAAATTTCAATTTAAACCCCCTTATAAATCAATCAAAGAATATAGTAAGTTGGCCTGGGAACCACTCGAATGTATAAGGATTACAATCTACATACGTAGGGGAGGTCCCCTAAAAAGATCAGAGATCGTTCAGACAACATGTGTGGTTCACAAAAATATTCCATTGGTAAATAAAATGGTTTTTTAAGGAACAAATAACATGGCATCTGTATTTTGTCTCGTCATTTCTATGGCATAGATTTAGCATTTCGCAGAAGACTAGAAAATTGTACAAACATTCGCCGATGGTACCTTTGAACCGAGCATGATAACGCCAATCCGCTGATAAGGACCAAATCCACCTCCCAAACCGCCTCAAACTGGTTTGTTCGTCTGCCCCGGAGCCTGGAAACGCGGATTGATCGTCGTCAAAATAAGATTACCAAAGCTGAACCATGTGCTATATGCGTTTATAAATTACCAGATTCGACCTTAATCGCTGATAACGCCGGCTCCGATGTCCGTTATACCAGTTCGCATCGATCGGCCTGCAGTCGGGCAAACCGGTTATGGCCGGTCGAACCCAACGGAGCAGGGTTTTTCAATTAATAAGCTATTACAAAAACATCCGCACAGGCTTATTTTGGTTTTTATTAGGTCAAAGGGTCACCTAGGGCTAGCACTCAGCTCCAGAGCTTACGGGAGGTGGAGCTGCTGCTATCGCTGAAGCAGCCTTTGCCTCTCCACCGAGCCGTGCCTCCGTCGTCTTGCGCACGCTTACGGCAATGATCGTGTCCGATTTCCGTGGCTGGTAATTGCGCTTGTGGCGAGTCTCCTCCCATTCCTTGCGATGCACCTTCTTTCGATGGGCATGCATATTGGCGTTCGAGTTGAAGGTCTGTGGACAGTGGGGGCAGGTGTACAGCACCTCCCCGGTGTGGGTGGTCATGTGCTCCTGCAAAAAAATTACATCATACGAGACAACTCGTTAGAAAGAAAACAAGTTCACCTTCAGCTCGTTGGGTCGCTTGAAGGCCTTCTCACACATCGGACACTGGTGAGTGCGAGCCGTGTTGTGGGTGTACTTCAAGTGGTGCTGGTGCGCCTGCAGGCTTGGCGATATCTTAAGACAGTGCTCGCACTGCATCGGCTGAAGATTTTCGGCCGTGTGCATCATCTTTATATGCCGGGCCAGACCATACTTGGTGGTCAACTTTGAGTCACAAAGGTGACAGCTGATGGCTGCCTGTGGTGCGCCCGTGTGTTCTTCCATGTGACGGGCCAGGGCCTCCCTGCCGCGGATGGATTTACCACAGACGTCACAGATCTTGGCATATAAATTTAAGTGGACCAACTTCACGTGCTGTTTCATTGTATACTGAGTAGGAAAACTAGCAAAGACAAGGCTTAATAACTTGCAAAAGATTACTTCAGTATGCGGACTTACGTCTTCTCGCAGTGTGTGCACTTGATCTGCCACTGTTCCCTGGGAATGTGCGTTAGCTTATGGCGTTCGCACACCACCGTACTATAGAAGCTCTTGGAACAATGTTCGCACTGGTAGAGGCGTCCATTCGCCTTGATCTCGTGCATACGCATGTGCAGCTCCAGACTCCGGCGCTGGCCCATTACGCGAGAGCAGATGGTGCACTTAAAGAGTTCCGGATCCTGGTGACGACGCAAGTGATCGACGAGGACGCCCCGCTTCCAGAACTTGCGATTGCAGCATGTGGAGTAGCCACGCTGCTTGTGCTCGCGACGCACATGCACCAACATTTCTGAAAAACCCTCCATGGGTAAGCTGCATACGGGGCAGTGGACCTTATAGTGCTCCCGAATGTACTCGTTGAACTCCTTAGATTTCTCCATGTTTGGCACTCCGGTTCTCTTCGGTCTCTCGACCAGGCGCATTTTTCCCCGTCCACGGCCACGTCCACGTCCTCTGGGACGACCTCGAGCTTTGCGCTTTACCTTGGGCGGCTTAGGCTCCTCCTCCTCCTCTATGAATTCGTGAGCATCGTCTTCACTGTCGCAAGCGCTGGGTATGTAGTCGTGCTCCTCCTGGTCTTCCAGGACATCGGCTATGGTGAGATCCGCCTCGGGATACTCAATTTTTATTTCGTTTAGGTTAATCTGCTCCAGCACGGTTTTGAGTTCCTCGCTGGCATCCTTTGCTTCCGATTTGCGGGGTCGTCCCCGTCGGCGCTTAACCGCAGCTGCCACGCTCTCAACTTGCTCGCTCTTCACCACACCTTCTCCTTCTCCGAGAATCGCCGACACCACTTCTGTGGGTAGAGAAGGCAAAGTCACATGCGTTGTCTGCTCCAGCGCCTTGTGGGCCTGCTCCACACTGAGATAGAAGCTGTGGAACAGCAGCAGCTGCTCCCAGCAGTCGCCGCACACGTACCCGCTGCCTGAGTCATGGATCTGTAAGTCGGGGGAATCCACGTTAATAAGATTTTTGAGCCGGGAGAAGAAGAATTCTTGTAATGTTTACCCGAAGCCAGAAGTGTTTCTCGATAATGGGTTGCAGGCCCAATGAGTCAGCCTCCTCGGAGGCGAACTCTATGTTGCCCACGTCGCCGTCCACAAGCTGAGTACACAAAAAACACGGCATTTGCAATTGTATGTGCGTAAAAGTGCGCCCAAAATGCGTTTTATTTTCCAACTAAATGCGATCCGTGACACAGCTGACAGGTGTCGTCCCTGGCAGTTATCGATAGACCGCAGATCCACAGAGCAGCTGATCAGTGTCATTACTAATAGGCATTTGAGATTAATTTATTTTAATTTAGGCTTTGATTCGGCTTAATTTGTTAATACTTGTGTTTACAAAATGGTCACGCAGATTGGGGAAACCTTCGAGACAAGCCATTCGCCTCGCCGCAGACGAGTGAGTGTGTTGTTGTCTGGCTTATCGGGGACGGGACGCACGTTTCCACACACCTAAAGCTAGACGCCATAAACAAAAGATGTCGTTTTAACAATCCCAAACTTATCTCTGCTTCTCATTCCTATTTCCAGCCAGTTTAATCTTATTGACCACTCCGGAGAGCACTGACATGGAGGTGCAGACGAGTCGTGTGGTTCCTGATGGCGGATACGGCTGGGTGGTGGTGGCCGCCGTGGCCTTGATTAATGTAAGTTAAAGCCGAAATCCCTCTATTGGAACTCGTTGTGATATTTTATAAACTTCCACAGATGACTAACCAGTCAATTTTGTCCGTATTTGGACAGCTCTTTGTGAGCGAGCTTCGCAAGATGAACGAGGACACCTTTACAGCGGCCCTAATCACCAACCTAAACAGCCTGGCTCTGAACTTTTCGGGTTTGTTCATTGGTCCGGCCATCAAGAGCTTCAAGCCGCGTAATGTGGCCGCCACCGGTTGCGTGCTGGTTTCTTTGGGTTTGGCTCTTTGCGCTTTTGCCACCGAGAGCTGGCACTTTATTGTCGGCTACAGCTTCTTTGTGGGCTTCGGTTTGGGCCTGATCTCGCCCTCGACATTTATGGCTATCAACTCTTACTTCAGCAGCAAGCGAGGACGAGCGGTGGGTGTGTCCCTAGCTGGGGCAGGACTTGGCCAGGTGCTCATACCGCACCTGGTGCGATACCTTCTTGAGAATCACGGCTTTCGCTACGCAGTCCTGGCCATGTCGGCTTTATCTCTAATTGGGGTAAGTTTAAAAGGACTACCGATTTTATACGTTAATTAATGTCATGACTCTATACAGCTATTTGGTACCGCGTTTTTAAAGCCTCTGAATCCACCCGCCAAGCACAATAACCGTCGCCACATGCGCCTGTTGGCCGAGCCGGATGCCGAGAAGGCTCAATCCAGTCCCCTGCAAGTGGTGATAGTTCAATCTAGCCAAGGCAAGGGCGAGCTCCCGCCGAAGAAGACGGATACGCTGTTTGGGCGAATGGGCCATCGCCTGGTGCAGGCCATGGACCTGGAGCTGCTCAAGGACCTCGTGTTTTGGAGCATCATTGTGGGCATGGCCCTGGTCTACACGGCCACCGTTAACTTCACGATGATGTTCCCCGGCTTCCTTGAACAGACGGCGGGTTTGAATAGCCAGCTGGTTGCCTTCTGCTTGTCGGCAGTGGCGGGTGCCGATATCATCTGCCGTCTGCTGTTACCCATCATCACGGACCACCTTAGGGTCCCATACCGTGTGGTGTTCCTTATCGGAATCGCTGGCCTCTTCGTCGCTCGGTGTGTGATGGCTGAGAGTCAGAATCTGGCTGCCATCATTTCCATGTCCATACTAATGGGCGTCATGAAATCTGCCACTGTGCTAAACAACAATCTCACAGTGTCGGCGCACTGTCGCCCGGACAAACTGGCCGGCGGATTGGGTCTGAACATGATGTCCAAGGGAGTGATCGTAATCACAGTGGGGCAGCTGCTGGGATGGGTGCGTGACTACACCGACTCCTACGTCATGTGTCTGTACGCCCAGGGAGCCATTCTTCTGCTAGTTGTGCTTGTTTGGACCCCGGAGATCTTCTACCGCAACCGCAAGCAGCGACGCACCACTTCTAAATCTATGGACACCACCGTGGACGCCGCCGAGGAAGTGCACAAGCTCAACTCGTGAACTGGCTTGGGGATTAGAGTTTAAGTGAAAAAGGAATTCGGTATTGACTGGTCAGGTGATAGGCGGCGCCAGAACTATTTGTATGACTATGCCTTTAGAATTAGGTTTTCGACTATTTATTACCATTTAGCCCGTAGAGACTTAACTTTTGTACTGCCTCAAGAGCCAAAATACAAAATTATCAAGTATCCATATTACAAAAACCAAGTTTATTCCCAAGAGGCGAGTTTGCAACTCCGTCTCGGATCGATCTTAAGCGTTAATTGGGGAAATCGATTATCTATGCCGTGATGAAGCTGGGAGTGCTTGAGACCTCGGAGGCGCCGGATTCAGTGTTGTAGAACAGGCGGCGCTCAATGCCATCCTTGGTGATGATGCCGATGCGCACCACTCCGCCGGAGCTACCGTCATGGTAGATGGCGTGCTGGACAGCTGTGTGGGAGAGATCGATATGGGTTATCTTTGTTAATACATAGTGCAGATTCCAGAAAGGGCACACTCACCCTTCTTGACGAAGGTCACACAGTCCTCTTGCGACATGTTGGGACGATAGTGCTCGCGCACGAATCCATAGATGAAACTTGATCCGGAGCCTCCAATAGTGCAGGCCTCTCGTGTCAGCATGCCGCCCAACGGAATGCTGTACACCTGGCCACCGGCCTGCGCATCCCATCCGGCCACAATGATGCCGGCCAGCAGGGAATCGCGATAGTTGTAGCAGAAGTTGCGGAACTCCGAGGCAGCCTCGAAGACCAGAGCCTCCTTGTTGGTCTGGTTCTCGTGGTAGTTTAGCGAGTAGGCCACGATATCGGCAATGGCCTGGGTGTCGGCGGCAGAGCCACTGCGGCAGCAGTATATCTTGTCCGTGATGCGGGTCAGCTTATCGGTGACTCGGTTGGCCACATAGGCGCCGGAGCTGGTGCGGGAATCCGCCCCAATCACGACTCCTCCGTCGAACTCCACCGCCATGATGGTGGTCTGAAACGTAGAAATACAGCCTTAATGCAAGGTCGACGGGTACGATGAGGGGCAAACTTACTCCGGTGCTGACGGGAGTATCGGTAAAGTCGAAGCTGGGATCCATGTTCTCCTATTTATTTGTAAAATTCAACTTTGTATTTTAAAGAAAAAGCCGCTGAATGACTAGCTTGTTTTAGACGATAGTTTCAATTAGAGGTGGACGATTTTAGAATCGATATACCGATCAATATCGGTACAAATGAATTTGCTGAAAAAGGTGGGAAACTTGGAGACAAAAATTTTTACTTTTTACGTATCTTTCCCTTACATCCCGCACAGAAACATCGATGGTCGAAAAACATCAATAATTAAAAAAATCCGATGTTTGTATCGATGTTTTTGCACCTCTATCTCACACTTTGAGAATTAATTCTTATTCTCTTCTGTTTCTTGGTTTTAAGTTGCTCCTCTATTTTTAATAATAGAGAATTCAACGGCTGCACTGCTGTGGTGATAGGAGAGCGCCGCCCGAAACGTAAGCGATAAGAGTGCCTCATTTTACTGTCGTCGCTTGGCAAACAACTAGCGAGGCTGAGAAAATTCAGTGAAAAATCAATTCGTGTTATGTAAGCTCAGCCTGCGCTTGAATAACCGGAACTTTTGTGTCGTTGTCCACAGATCCCGATTATAAGCCACTGGAACGGATCATGAAAACAACCAATCTCGGCCTGTACGCTTTCCGTTTAACCTTCGGTCAGGTGAGCACTCGCACATTAAACTAGAAAAACGGGAAACCCGCTCTAGGCCGCACGTGGCGAGTCTCGGAGCAGCCACTACGCTGACCCACACACATTCAGCCGCCTGGAATGGAGAGCCTAAGAGTAGGTGATCCGTGTCAAGAATGTCTGGCGCAGGGAAGGGATCACAAGCTGCGCCTCTTCTACCTGAATCTCGATGAGGAACAGTTGCTCAAGTGCGAGGCAAGGACTTGTTTGTGGCCGCACAACGATGAGGTTTCCTCAGACGAAGAGGTGGACTTTGAGACATCAGATCCACTAGCTCCTCTAGAATCTCTGCTACCAGTTGCGCCTCAATATTTGCCATCAGCTCTGCCACAATCTTTGCGGCCAGCTTCTAAACAATCTCTGCCTTCTCTGCTTGAAGATCTCCCTGCTGATCCACCAACTAATGTCCTTTGGAAGGAGAGTTCAATTCCAGTTACCGACCCCGTCGCGGTCGATGACGACGAATTTATTCGACAGTTGCTGCAGCAACTTACTCCTGCTACAGAAACAGACTCCGATAAAACAGTAGGAGATCCTAAATTAAATATCAACTCACTGCTGGATCTAGAGAAGGCAGTAGTCGAGCCAGCAGAAGTTAAACCCAGCTTGGAACTGCAGTTACCCGATTTGAGCTGCCTGGATGTAAACAATCCCGAGCAGATCAGCAAGCCCCAAAAAGACTTGAAAGTTAAAGAGGAAATAACACTGCTGCCCGCCAAAATAGTGCCTCTGCCAAAGCTCAAGGCTCAAGGAAGGCAGATTAACCCTAAAGCCAAGCAACCAGCTCGTAAAACACAGCTATCTTCGTGGCAAGAGCATGAAATTCCGCTGCAGCCCGCCAAGCTGATGAGCCCAAAGGAAGATCGCCTCATCACTACTCCGCAGAAAGCATCCACGCGGCCTCGCAGCCCCAATGATATTGTAACCCAACCGGCCTTTAACATAATTATCAGTATTCCTGAAATAAATCCGACTAAGTCCTTTATGGATGCCGTCAGTCGACATTCCGCATCTGCAAAGCCCGCATCCCGTGGAGGAGGAAAGAGCACCACGCGTCCGTCCATGGGCAGAAGGCCACGCGCTCAAGCGGTGATGCAGATGATCCAGAAAATGGAAACCAACGCGGATGCCAAGCGAACGTCATAACCAACTGGACTTTATTTTACGTTTCTCAAGTATTTCAAATAAATTTGCATATGAAATTATGCATGCATCCAACGGACCAATTCAAGTTCGTTTATTTATAAACAATTCCGCTTTGTTTGTATTAAATATACATTTTTTGGCGACGCGATTTGCGATTTATTAATGCTTGGCACGCTTCTACCGCATGTTAAAGTGGCCAGGAGCGATACATGTATGTAGCGCCCATTCTGCTATCAGCAGACGTGAACTTTGGAAAGGAGGTCGCAACACAAACTGCGTCACTTGGAGAGCGGTACCTTTCAAGCTGAGATTAGCAGTGAAGCTGTCTTCAACTTATAGAGCAGCAGATACGCATCACCACAGTGTCAGCGGGAGTCGGCGCCATATCTAATCAGGCATTACATCGCACCCCTTGGGAAATATCAGTTCAATGAACGTGGGAAGTGTGTGGGGTAATCGGTTTCGTGTGGCCGGAGCAAAGCACTTGAGTATCGTTCCCAACGGTTGTTGTTTTTTGCTGCGTAGTTGGGCTAGGTGGGCGGTTGGGCAGGGGGCCAAGTTTACTGTTTGTTTGGCCAGCTATTAATACCCAAAAATGCCAGACAACCTAACCTAATTGTTCTCTTATCATCTTTCCCACAGACGCCACCGCTGTCCGCACAGGCTACGACGCACCTCAGCCATGGCTTGTCCACCAATTCTTCGGCGCCAAATCGTGTGGTGACACGATCGGCCACCATGCTGGCACTCTTTGGCATCGCCCTCTCCTCATTCAGCCTGAAGCAGCTGTTGGCCAAGAAGCAGAAGCACCAGGGGCTTCGGAAGCTGTAGGAGCAAATATCTAGCCAAGAAACAGAATTAAGAAGGGGGGAGCGATGAGATGATGGAAAGCCGCAAATGCGCCATGCCCTGAGCCCGCAACTTCCATAAGTTTATCATCTTCATATTGTATATTTTTTTAAGTTAAGTCATCCATACTCACTCAACACAGAGAGACGGCCGGAGCTCGGGCATGAAGCCAGGATTATTTTATACCCATAATAGGGACATATGCGCATATATATGGGATATGTATGTATATATTATCCTGCTTACACATACACACACCATGCAGAGCCAACTAAAAGGAATATATTTGTGATAAAACAACGCGTATGAGTGTAGCCAAGCAGCTGAACGAAAGAGATAATGGAGTAGAAAATCGCTAAATTGATGGAAATCCAAAAATATCATTACCCCTCTTTTTAGTTATAAATATTTTATGTGTAAACAAGTCGATCATATATTTATATTTATTTACAAATTGTATCCAGATCAGAGAAACGACATAGTTAGAAGGGATAAAAACTATAGTGACATCGCTGGATGGCAGACAGGGAGAAGGCTGCGACAGTATCCACGAAACCAACTAGTTGTAGTTCCTTATTCTAATAAATGCATTATATTCAATTGAACACTCTTGATTTTTACTTCACTACTCAATATAATTATTCGAATATTTGTTCTATGCCCAAATAAATAAAACTACTTAATTAAAATCTTATATCTGGATACATCTTACTTTATACATGTACAAACATCAACCTATATCACGAAAAAGTAATATTTTTCCTTTCATTCATTTTGAATCTGGCGCCAATTTGCCATTCACGGGTATTGAAGAGGTAAACACTTACACTATCGATTAAATACGACAATGTCTTCGACAAATATGATAACGATACTTATCGATTTTTTAACGTAAATAATGAGAAATGCGATTAAGACGCTGTGATAAAATTTTTAATGATCATTCATATACAAAAAATTTAATTGAAGCTTGAATTAATTAAATTTCGAACTTATTAAACAGTCATTATTTTTCATTCTGGTTTTCGATTTTATATCGATTTTATCGATAACATATTATTTCACTTATTTGTAGTTAAATATATGGGTTAATTAGTCTTTTAAAGGAGATCATTTACCGATATAACATAAATACTAAATATTTCGTCAGGCTGTTTTGAAGCATTTAATGTTTTTTTTTTTTAATTCAAGAATTGAAGAATTTTATAAATTATAAAAATGTAATCTAAATTAATTTTTCTCTTTCAACGCACAAAATTGTTCTTGTTATATATATTTTTGTTGTCTTGCAGTAAAAATTATCGATGTTTAATATGGTCACACTGATATATGCTGTTTGAACTGGTTCGATTGGAAATAAAATTTGCAAAACAGCAAACGCTGGAAAAATAAATTATTTTTTAATAATATTTAGAAACACAAAGAACTCTGTTATATTAACGTTATCACCTACACATATAAAATCATTGTCATTGTCTTTGTTCTCTTTCTTACCGCGTTCGGGTTCTTATGGCAATGCTCTAAGTGGGAAAGAGATAACTAGTCAGTTTTAGGGCTGCCGAGCTCTGCAATGATTGAAAAATCAGTACATTTTTATAAAAATTATAAAATTTTATTTTAGAATTTATTACATTTATTTATTTGTGATCTTTCATTCAGCTTTTAAGGTTAATTCCGCTTGTTAAACAAATTAATACCTGGAAGACCAAAGTTTTGAAGTGGGGTTTGGAGGGTTATGCCGATCTGAGGGATCACAAATGATTAAGCTCAAACATTTGAAGAAATTCCAAAACTAAAATTTACAAAATCGAGCATAAATCAGGAGCCGAACTTGTATATACACTTCGTACAACTTCGTGTTCAAAAAATTTCGCTCGGATCCATCCGAAGTAGCCGCCATATTGAAAATTCAGCTGGCTGACATTCTCGGGTGAAAAAATCTATTCATTCTCATTTTCCGAACAGTTCGAAGTGAATAAGTTAAAATTCAGGAAACTTCGAATTGCTAAAGATCTTTTGCCTGTTAACAGCAGCAACAAAAAAGTGTAAAACACGCGCCATAGGGCGGTTGTTGTTGGCAAACAAAAGAGCGACTAGCGCGCCGCTTTGTTGTTGCGGCGGCCAGCGCGTTGTCTTAATTTTGCGGAAAATTTGGGTTTTTTAGGAGTTTATAGGTGGAGCAGGAGTATCAGCATGAGCACTCCCGGAGGCAGCGAAGTGGCGCTGGTGAAGGCGGCACCACCATCGCCCTCGCCGCTGGCAAAAATTGATGTGGAATATATTGGTAAGTGTTGATAGGTCGTCGTCCAGCGCGGTGGCCCCAATAACAGCCGGCCTGTCTCGTATCGCCAGGTTCCAAGTTCGAGATGCATGCATCGCTGTCGGAGGAGGAGCGGCGTTTTTATTTAAAGATGTATCCCAACGTCGACATTGTAAACCAGCGCAGAGTTCACTGCACCGTGTGCCGCCAGCATCTGGGCACCGCTCTCGCCGCCGAGAACAACATAAAGATGCATCCCATACTACGCGTGACGCACTGCGTCAAGTGCCATGACTTCTACAACAGCGGCGAGTTCTCCAAGGGTGAGGACGGCTCGGAGCTGTACTGCCGCTGGTGCGGTCAGGGAGGCGAGGTCTACTGCTGCTCCACCTGCCCGTACGTGTTCTGCAAGTCGTGCATCGTGAAGAACCTGTCCAAGGGCGTCATCGTGGACATTGAACAGAACGAGCACTGGAACTGCTTCAACTGCACCTCGAAGATCCTCTGGCCCCTGCGGGCTCAGCACTGGGCGTTGGTCAACTACATCCAGTCGACGAAGAAGTGAGTTTGGATTACCTCCCCTCCTACAATCTGTAAAACCCTCTCCTGAAATCCACAGAGCTCTACAAGCTATGCAGATGCCGGAGCTGGAAGCCCGCCGTTATATGCTCAAGGACAACACTAGCTGCTGTCGGCTGGCCAAGGCGAAAGCCACGAGTCTCTCGGACTCTATGGAGAGCCTGGAGTCCAATACATCGAAACGCAGCCAGGGCAGCTCGGCGAACTCGGTCAAGAGGACACTCGTGTCCAAGTCGAGTCCAGGACCGTCAACTAAACGCCCTAAGTCCTCTAACGACGAGGTGGTCTGCACACCCGATCTGCTCAGCATGCTGGAGCCGGACTGCCAGCTCTCCATGCTCCCCAAGCCGCCTGGCCGTCAGCCGGGGCCCGCGTCCAGTATCACCACCACCCCGAGGATTGTCACCGTCCAACAGAATTACACGGGACCAAGTCCCAGCACTAGCAACACCAGCAATGGGAGTGGCCCCTCTACCTCGATGGGAGCGCCACGCGGCAGCCTGCCGCCGCCGTTGGTGCTCAGTGGTTCAGGGATTCGGTATCGTCAGAGTCCTCCAGGCAGTATCACGAGTGTCCGACGCACTGTGGTGCCCAACGTGGTGCGGAACAGTGGCCCTGTGTTCCACACCATAAATGGGTTTCGTGTGGATCTGAACAGCGCTGCCCAACAAGACTCGTACCGCCTGCCCAATGGACGATTGATCCAAGTCAAACGCCAGATGCCGTTGGCCAACCCACCGACCGGGTCGCCAGCGGCACCAACAACTCCGATAGTCATCCCTTCATTGAACCCGGGTGTGGTCATTCGCCCGCGAGGCCCAGCTCCAGTTGGCAGACCGCCGGTGCAGGGCAATGCTTTTGGAAACAACATGGGCATCTACAATCCGCAGACCAATCAGCAGCAGCGGGCGCCGCAAGTTGTGCGAGTTAACCAAAACCAAGCGGCTACTCCAACGCCAGCACAAGTCCCAGCCCCGAATTCTAACGGGAGTGGAGGTGGTGGTCAGACCCTGATGATTACTCCAGTGCCAGGTCCGCCCAAGACTCCAAGTCTGGTGCGGCACAATTTTCCAAACACGACTCTAGGGCAGGCACGTTCCCAGCTGCAGGAGCAGATCTTCAGTGCTATGGAAATATGCACACACCTCACCGGCAAGGTGGTGTCCCTTACCCACTCGAATGCGTACAACCAGGTACGCAATCACCTTGATCTGAAGGAGCTGTACATTCACATGTCCTACCTGATGACCTACGCCATCGGTCGGTTCAAGCATCTGCAGGAGAAGTGCCTAGTGGACATGAGGGAGATGGGCTTCAAGAACGATGCCAATAGTCTGGAGAACGGACAACTGGCTGCCGGTGAGTTTTATTATTAGATATTTTTTATATTATTTAGCATATTTGCAGTTTTATGTAAGGTTGCTATTTTATTTATTTATTGTACAAATTGGCAGGGTTAGTGGGTTTCTGTTGTCGGGCTCCGAGTGTCCCTCTTACAAAGTGATTTTAAAGAAATATATAATTTAGGCAGAGCTGTAAATACTAATATAACAAGAGTCTACCCATTTGTTACAAAGTCTTATATTTATTATTTTCCAATGAAGTAATTAGTAAAGGAGGATTAAGTCTGTGGGATATGTATATTCCCTTGAGTGATAAGGTGGAATCCCCATCCCTTACCTGGCTTTGGTGCATATTTTCGACACATGGACGGGCGGCGGCGTTGTCACTTCCTTTTCGGTTTCCGTTTCGCGCGTGTGTTTAGTTCTCTTTTTTTATGATTATATCAGCGATGAGAGCCTGTATGTAAGTATCCTGTGTTTTATGAAAAACTCTGCGAGTTCCATTTCATTGGCTGCGATGGAAAGAAACGATTTGGTTTAAGCTTGGTCCATGTGTTAGCAAAATACCATCCAAGGAACAGGCAATGGGATGGAACCGAGCAGCAGTTGTTAAAGCCTTGTTATTGGTTTCTCGCTTCTTGCAGCCGTCGACTATGTCTGTTATGGCCAGCTGGACGATGTGGATCTCTTCAACACGGGCTGCAACAGTTTCCACAACCAGGTCTATGAGTATCGCAAAAGTCTGCATGCTAATTTGAAGGAGGGCGAGGACTGCGAGCCACTACCGCCGCTGTTGCCGCTTGGAGTTCGAGCCGAAGGCGATCCGATCGATGAGGAGGAACCCCCTGATTTGCAGCCAGAACAGAAACAGGATGCGGAGGAGGCAAATGATTTTGATTACGATGAGTCGGAGGACTTGGATGATGATTTGGACGATGACGATCTGGATAACGAAGAATGCGGTGAACTGGGTACCGAGGAGAGCATGAATCGAAACGAACAAGCTCACGCCTACGACCGAAAGCTGACCCGCCTGCTCCGCGAATATCCCTCGCTCTGGTGCACACGACATCCGGACTATGGCAAGAAGGAGGTCACTCTGAAGCAGTGGCGGGTGATCGCCACCCACTTCCCGCGTGGCGACGATATCAAGCTGCGCTGGAAGAACGTACGCAAGCGATACGTTCGGATCGAGCGTCGGCTGAAGCAGGGAAAGCGCTTTAAGGGCTACTTTGACAAGGCCACCAACTATCTGGCCAATAGAGATCGACCCAGAAGCGAGTGGCTGGCGGTGGACTGTGGCGAAGACGATGGCGATGGTTTTGAACGGAAGCAATTAGACGTCATTGAGAACACAATGGAACATAGGGAGCAGAAGCAGGCTCCTGCGCCTCCGCCTCCAAGCAAACCTAAGCCACGTTTTCCTATGCGACCCCTTGAAGTGCGTGCTATCGATCAGCGCATCATCACCTTCGCCAAGAGCCATCCCGTGCTCTGGCGCAAATCCACTGATCCCGAGTTTAACAGTATTGACGAGCAAACCAGGAAGTCTCTGTGGCAAAACTTCTGGAAATCTGCGCCCAGTAAGAGTTAAAAATCTGCGTATGCAGCCTTCCTCCCTTAATTATCTTATTTTTCAGATTATGCTTGCGAGTACCTCGTTGAGCGCTGGCAGCAGATGTACGAGATGTACAAGTCCTTCCGCCTCAAGAGCATCAAGGACAAGGGCATTTTTGCGAATCTCGAGTTAAAGTATTCCAAGTACTTGGCCAGCCTGTATTTCTTATACAAAATCGATGAGCAGGATCTGCGCGACGAGTTCGAGCCCTTGCAGGATTGCGTGCCAAATGGCAGCGACATGGCCGGCAAGCTAAAGGACATGCCAGACGACAAGCAGTTTGCCCAGCAACTGGTACTGGCCATACGGGCTTATCCCACTCTGTGGAATCCTCGGCATGTGGACTACGACGATGTGGGAGCCAGGGAGCGCCTATGGCCAGAGGTGGCCCGGAGGTTGCCACGTTTCAAGCGGGATGCCAAGGCCTGTAAGCTGCGTTGGCAGATGGCCAAGTTCGCGTACGAATGCTATTGCCGCGAGATGGAGCGACAACCACCGACGCGGGCCAGCGAACAGAAGCTGCAGAAGATGCGAACCAATTTCCCTCTTGATGAGATGCGTTTCCTTAACACTTAGGCATTACATTCCATAGTTTATTTTGGTTTAATTAGTATTTTGAGATTATAGTTAAGGCTTGAATAAAAACCTTTTGGCAACTTCCTCACACAATAATCTATGGTTCTAGAGGGATTTCCTTAAGAATTAAGTAGATTTTAGTGTTTTAATTATATTTAATTCAATTAATTAAATGTTCCTACATTTTCCTTCATCCTCCATCTTGCAGAGAAACAAGCCAGCGATGACGAAGACAATGAAATTGAGATTGTGGAGCCCAAAACGGATACAATAACCATCGATTCCGATAACGATGATGACACTCCTTCGACCTCAACGCAACAGAAGGCGATGATGAAGATTGTCTCGGTGACATCGGCGGCTCCAAAGAAGGAGCTCAAGGAAAACCAAATGGATATCGATGTGGCTGCCTTCAGCTCCACTATCTTGGCCAGCCTGCTGGAAGTGGACATACAGGAGGGCTCAGGTGACCCCAAGTCTATTTCTCCAGGTCAAAAGAAACAGCCGCGCAAGAAGACTACAAATAAACCGAATCCAGCACTACTGCAGCTGGAACGCCGACGCATGGAGGAGCTAAAGCGATCCGATGTCAAGCTGAAAAAGAAGTGCGTGGTGAAACTACGACGTGCTGAGGAAGAGTTCGAGGTAGCGCGCCGATGGGTGGAGAGAATCGGAAAGCGGGATCAGGAGCATACGCTATCGACCGATGTTCAAGGAGATGCCGCCACTCCAAGTAACAAGGTCCTTGACATTGCGAATGCATTGGAAGCCGAAGCTCCAAGTGAAAACGATGTTGAGGAGTTAGCAAAGAATTCTCCATCGAAGGACGATGAACAGCCTATGGAAATTGGCGTTCAACTAATTTCTTCGGATCCCAAAGTTCAAGAAAAAGAAGCCACAAACAAGGACAAGGAGTCTGAAGAGCTAAAGGAAACCGACAACCAACCTCTTTCTGAAGCCAAGGATAAAGGTAAAGTAACAATAAAGGAAAAAATCGGGGAAATGTTAAAGGCTGCTATCAAGGCCAAAATAACACAAAAAGCTCAAACAGAAGAGGGAAAAAAAACAAACGATAAGTCAAGAACAGAAGAGAAACAAAACAAGGAAACGAATGAAATAACAGCGGAGCAAGGCAAAGCAATAGAGGAAGTGAATCAAGTAGAAAAAGAAAAAGAAGCTCAGTTTAATATAGTATCGGAAAAGGAAAGTTCCGATGAAAATAGAAAGGAATCCGTGTCCCATTCCGAAAACGAAGCCAAAAACAAAAAAGAGGAAAAGAAGGAAACGGAAGACGTTGTTTCAGAAGAACAAAAACCTGTTGAGAAAGAACAGCATTTCCAATCTGAAACCACTGAAGCAGTCATTGAGGAAGAAACTGAAAAGGCCCTGGACCAAGATTCATCTGAGGAAAATAACCACAATCAATCAGAAAAAGAGCTGACTATTGGGGATGAAAAAGAATCTCTTCCTGAAAAAGTTGCAGATGATTCAGATGAAAACGAAGAAAAAACACCAACTGAAACTGTCTCTGATGAACCAACACCTCCTGCAGGGGCAGACCCCAGCCAAGACGCAGACAAAGTTGTGCCAGAAGAATCCGTTTTGCAGATGGAAGAACTTGCCGAGCAAGACGCCACTGCTGACTTAGTTGAAGCCATGGACACAATGACTGATAATGGCGAGCCCTCGGCAGCTGAGCTTGTAGAAAGTATGGACGTAATTGAACTAGACGAACCTCCCAAAGAATTACTTGATTGTGCTATCGACGAAGTGATTTCCATGGATGGCATCGAGCTGTCTTGTGCCACCGAAGAGCTTATGAAAGTCTTGGCCAATAGTCCCAGCGCTCTCACTTCGGAGAATGTTACCTTAGATGAGACTGACTTGGATGCTGATAATCTAATAGAAACCCTTCCAATGGAAACTACAGAGCCACCTGAGATCCTTCTGAAAGAAGAAGAGAGAGGAGAGACTGAAAAGAACGAGGCACCTATGATAAACAGCGAAGAAAACAGTGAGGCCGCCCAGGAGGAGGCCAGCGAACCTGCCGACCCAAAAGATGTCCCAGTCGCTGGGCAGATACATGGCTAGTTTGTGGTGATCTTTCGAGGTCCCCCCACAGTTGAAAAAATTAAAACGAGGACCTAAAGTTCTTCCAAAACAGACGAAAGACAAAGGACACTTAACAAACCATATTTTTGTACACTAATCATCGTAGATCTACGATACTTTTAAAAATACCTGTTCACTCCTAGGAATTTCTTATTTAGGAAATTATTTTGTTTTTTACCGATTTGAAACTCATCATCATGCTCAGCTAAGATCTAAACCTTAGAGCTCCGACCTCAATTGTATAGAAATGGGAAAATGCTAAGAGAAATTAAAAAATCAAAGCACTTTACTATCTTTAATTATATTTATGTAGGACCTGCATTTCCTAATGCATTGTTATGTTTTCGAAACGCTTACAAAGCCGGTGTGAAGCAATCTGAGGTGGACTACCTCTTATGACTTCTCTCAACCATCATTGAAAGCAAGAATAAAAAAAAAGGCACTCTCCCAGATATTATATATGTTTAACTCTAAGATATTTTATGATAAATAAAAAGAATACTGAGCTAAAGTCAATAGTGTTGTAAATATATTTGAAAAGGTAAGTACGGCTCAGTGTAAGGATTTGAAGTAAAAGTCTTGCGAATTTTTTGAATTTTATTCACATTTTTTTTTAGTTTGAACAAACCACTAGGTATTTGGCAATCTGATTTAATAAATATTGTTTCGTTTGAATGTATCACACGTTTACGAACTGATTATAAATAATGTTAGTTTCTGCGCGTGAATCAGCCAAAAAAGATAAGTATGTTTGATTTACAACATTTAAAATAGGTCTGAAACGATGAAATATAAATATTGCAAGATGCAGCAGGACAGTAGTAAGTGGTATCAGGAATTTAAAAAAAAATAATACTTACATACCTAGAAACAATATATTTCTATGATCTAGGGTCTATGGTCCTTGTATGGAAGCCAGAAGAGATGTATACGTACGACATATGTATGGTCCTTGTATGGAAGCCAGAAGAGATGTATACGTACGATATATGTGTGCATTACTTTTAACATTGATATGAGGTTACAGGGTGCTAATTTATGGGATAAAACTAAGTAACATTTACGTACATATGTATATTAGAATGTCGAAAAGGCGGTATTTCTTTTGTGCGCGCAGCAAAAAGAGAGGAATACATGCAGTAAGAGTAATGAGGTTGGGCTAGGGAATGCTGACTTTAGATACACTTCACATACTCATTACATACACGATAAGGAAAATTAATTATCTAGTGTTCCTTAAATCGTTTAGAAACAGTATAAACAGTATCTGATATTATAAACGATAGTTTTGCGGATTTTAGGAGGACAAAAGTCCTATTTCAGATCCAAAAACGATACATTTAGTTAATCATCTGTCAGGGGTTTAGAAAGAGTTTGCGGACCTTTTACGCCTCATTAGCGGCTCGAATTCTTAATAATTTGCGATACTCGACCGCTATTCGTTCGTTTTTGAGCATTCACCAAACCTAATGCGGACACTCCGATACTTTGTCCGTATTTAATATCTTTAGCGGACATTTTTCGGATCCGCATTACAACCGCTCTTTGTTGCTTGTTAAATGTTCTTAAATTGACTTGGAATAGAACAAACCGAGCGACAATTATATGGTCCTATGAAATGCTTAATGAGTTTCGATCTTGTCCAATCTACAGACTAATAAATAATGTCCGAAGCAAAGTCAAGTTCTTAAAACTCGTAAAAGAGGGAGACCGACCCTAACAACTGGGTCGTTTGTGCAGTCGCAACTGGCTGAAGTACCGCTCGGGCGGAGGACACTTGATGGAGTAGTCGGACACGTGGTTCCAGGCCTCCACCATGCTGTCATCCTTTACCTGATGCTGTAAGATGCTGCCCTTGAAGGCGCACAGCTTCTTCGAGTGAGCAAAGCTGAAGAGCGGATGGTGCCGACGCACGACATTGGCCCGCTGCGCGCACATACCCGTGATGTAAACATCCTCCAAATAAACCAGCGTCGTATTGAGCGACGCCTCGTACAGCTTCTGCACCACATCGATGGAGAGGAGATAGCCGGCGCCGGAGAGATATTTTGGATACGCCTCCGGCGCATACATGTACGACGGCATGTACCACTTGCTGGTCACATCACTGACCGGCACAACATTGCAGAACTGGTGGCCGTACATCACCCCATTTGTGTCGTTCATCCGGTTCTGTGGTGATGTGGCTAGAAAAGAGAAGCGGTCATGATAGTCCAGTGTGTCGTTGTACAGCGGTATAGTGCCTCCCAGCAGGAAGTGCAACAGATTGGGTACATTCAGGAAGGTATCATCGTCACACTTGAGGAAGAAGGCGGCGGTATTCGAGCAGCTCCTATTGATGTGCTTTAGGGCCATCACGGACTTAAGGGTAAGGTTATTGTAGCTGTCCACAAAATTCCCCTGGATTATGTCATTGTACTGCTCCGCTTCGCTGTGAATGCGAGTCAGGGTCTCGTTTCCTACGAGCGCTTCATCCCGGCTGCGGCCAATTACAAAGACTACGCGGACTGTGGCCGTCAGGGAGTCGTTCACGCCGCCCAGGTAATCGGAAAACAGCTTGAGACGCTCCGGCAGCGGCGACAGGTACCGGCCCTTGAGGTGGCCATGGAGTTTGGCAAATGCCGGGTAATTGAACTCGGTGGTGTTGCCCCAGGTTTCGCGTATAGTCTGACGCTGAACAAAATTTCCCAGACCTGAGCAGACGGCGATTACTAGGAAGGTCTTGTTCCGACATAGGTCCCGGGGTACAATGACTGCCGTTTCCTGTCCGGGATCGAGGTAGTCGCCTATGCTCCGGGAGGTCTCCAGCGTCCAGTCGGGCAGACCAGCTGCAAAACGTATAAATGAATGATGTTTGGGCTATAATATGCACCCATTGTCTTACCACTACGCCTGTGCACATCCATGTAGATTAGCGGCAGGTAAACGAAGAGCAACAGCAACACAATGCAGGCGCTCAGGGTGTAAAAGCCGAGTCGTCTCAGGCTCCTTGGCAGCGGCAGGCGGTTGCGCCGTTGCAACTTCCTCAACTTTACCTTGGTACGCTGGTGCGCCTCATCTTCAGACCCATTGGCGGAACTATCCGCCGCCGTCGCCAGCAGAGAGCTCTGCTCCTCCCCATTTTCCGCTGTCCAAGTGCCGTGCATTTGCCTCTTTGTTTTCTAACGGTCGCCGTCGGTTTGAAGGCATTTCATTTTGGGTATCGGCAGGTCAGCGCCTTATCAGGGATCCGAGTGTTTTTGAGAAAGGAGGATGGTGCTCTCGGAATACTCCCCGAGGTTGAGTCACATCTAATCGTAGAGTTTTCTCTTGCCGTAGCTCGTAATCGATTCAGTGATTAAATCTGTTCAGCAGGTTGCCGAAAAAACGTAATGCTCGTGACTATCGATATGCTTTCTCCAGATACTATCGGTATTACAAGAATAACAAGCTCTTGCCGACATACGGCCCCAGGTGCTTGAAAAAATGGTCGAAAATTGGACTTCCAGAATGCAGTTTCTGAAAAAAAGATAACTATCTTTCAAATAAAAAAAAAAGTTTGCTCTATACCTCAACCTGTGCATTTTCTTTCTCAATTTAAAAACATAAACCTACAACAAAAACACCCTTTATATGGTTTTCGTGGTTTAGAGGAGAAGTTTTTCCATGGAAAAAAACCTTCCAGCAATGGGGATAAAGTGTTTTTTTGGAGCTCTGATTTCACACAACCTTTTAGAAAAAGTTTCGATATTAAAATTTTAAATGACCCAAACTGCTGATTTAAATGTTCTTAGAAGTAAACAGCGCACAGTGGGCCAAGTGGCCTTTCTAGCGGAACTTAAGTAATAACTCGAGTAAATGATAGAATATTTGAATGACAATTTTAATTTAAGAAATTTAACATATTTATAACATATTTAAACAAAAACATTAATTAGAATCGGATGAATCCGAATCATTTTAATTATTTTTGAAATTGGTTAGCAGTCCAGCAACGGTTGTGTCCAACTTGAAATATTTAAATGCGGTTTTTTTGGTTTTTCAAAGAGTCGTTATAAGCGGATCCGATGAAACAAGTAAGCCGTTCATAACGTCTTGCATTGTATTGCTTCTCTTGTCCTTACGGGAATGGTTTAACCGCATGTTCCTGAAATCTTTGTTTCTGGCTTCAACTGCTTCTTCAGACATTATTCCAATCGGAAGTCCTACATTGTTGATGATATCGGCTCCATGAATTAAAACTTTGTGCACTACTTTGTTGTAGAGAGGTTGTGATTCTTAAGAACTGTACCAAATATAAATTCTTTTAATACGAAAATTTTTTTTGCGGCGATATTTTCGCTAAGCCAAGTGGAATACAACATGCGCTTTGGGACCGACATTTCACCTAAAAAGTGTAACAGACTTAAGAGTTGGCCGTAGTTGGCTATCATTTTGATCATGTTGACACCACAAAGACTCACACGTTACAAAAATACAAATATTAGCTTGAATACGAGTGAATAACGTTAGTTATACTCCAGAGATTGTTGCATCTGGCTACAAATTTCTAACACACAAACTACAAATTTCTAACACATTTTATTTGCTACACATGAAAAGACGGGTCACAAACATATATTTTTTATTTAGTACATACCTTTTCTTAAAGAAAACAAAAGTTGTTGGGTCACTTAGTTTTAATTCCGTGTAGTTTTGGGTTTACCAAGAAGAGCCAATAAATAGCAGCGAATTTTTGCAGGCCACGCGGTGAAACATATTTCCGCTTTAAGAGATCACAGCTGATCAAGAAAAAATTTTAAAGCTCATATACAAGCTTTTATAAGCTCAGCCGAGTATTTACAGTTAAAAACAAGCAAAAAAATGTTGAATTTAAATATATCAAAAATCGACTTTTGTTCCGCTAGAAAAATCAGCTGGCCCACTGTGCAGCGTTATAACTTCCTATATACATATATTGCGAAATAAAATATAGCATAAATGTCTTATTTTAAAATTAAAAGACTGCTGCCAGATTGTATGCAGTTTTAATTCTAACCAAAACACAAACTAGGGAAGGTGAAACTAACAATCGAAGACGGCTCGCTATACTCCCATAAATAACTCATCTATATAGTAGTGCTTAATAATTGTCTATGCATAAATTTATTTAAAAATGTTGTATGTACAATGAATTCGAAAAGAGGTCGCTTCTAGTCAAGTTGTTCGGAGTATTCAAATGATCAAGCGCTTTTCTGGGTCTCAAATTAGTAATAATAAAATGATGATGGTGCAGGGGTCAGTGATCAATCTTAGCCTAAGTTAACTTAAAACGGACAACACGTACAGGCGGTCTGCTTAATGGATAATGCATGAGAAGCCAGCCCTTGCGTCCAATTGAAGGATTGGATTGAATTGGATTGGGTATTAAGTTAAATTTGAATTCGTGGGGTGATGACCCGGGACCAGCCCTAAAAGTCTGCGTCCAGGGTAAAGACATTGTCCAGGCGGTTGGTGGCCACGCCCATGCGCTGGTACTCGCCCACCTTCTTCTCAAAGAAGTTGGTCTTGCCGTCCAGCGAGATCATCTCCATAAAGTTGAAGGGGTTCTTTGTGTTGTAGATCTTTCCCACGCCCAACTCAACGAGCAGGCGATCGGCCACAAACTCAATGTACTGCGACATCAGGTCGCAATTCATGCCGATCAAATTCACGGGCAGGGCATCGGTGAGGAACTCCTGCTCAATGTCCACAGCGTCGCGGATGATCTCGATAATGCGCTCGCGCCTCGGTCGCTGCACCAAATGCTGGAACATCAGCACCGCAAAGTCACAGTGCAGACCCTCGTCGCGGGAGATCAGCTCATTGGAGAAGGTCAGTCCTGGCATCAGCCCGCGCTTCTTTAGCCAGAAAATAGAGGCAAAACTGCCGCTGAAGAAGATGCCCTCGACGGCGGCAAAGGCAATGATACGCTCTCCAAAGTTGGCTGACTTGGAGGAGATCCAAGACAAGGCCCAGTCAGCCTTGCGCTTCACCGCCGGCATGGTCTCGATGGCATTGAACAAGTAATCCCGCTGATGCGGATCCCTGATGTAAGTGTCGATCAGCACACTGTACATCTCCGAATGGACGTTCTCCATGGCGATTTGGAAGCCATAGAAGCAGCGGGCCTCTGTAATCTGCACCTCCTGGCTGAAGCGCTCCACAAGGTTCTCGTTGACGATGCCGTCGGAGGCGGCAAAGAAGGCCAGCACATGGGAAATGAAGTGACGTTCGTCATCCTTAAGGCGATGCCAATCGGTTAGATCCTTGGACAGATCCACCTCTTCCACAGTCCAGAAGGAGGCCTCGGCCTGGTTACATGTAAATACGAAATATTTTGTATCCCTTTAATTGACCGCCAAAAAATAAATCTTTTCTCACTTGGTTGGTTTCCCGCCAAAAGTGGACGAAGCCACTACATAGTAAAGTATATGCACTGAATCAGCGGAAGGGGAAGGGCTATCACAAACATTGATTCATGCTATCACAACACGTCGTCGACGTGACCGGCTTTTGGCGCGCTTTATCTCGAAACGCCCGCCCTTCCACAGTTTTTGCCGCCCAAAACATTGGATTTTCACCACGCACACTGTTACACATGCCACCACAATTACCACCACCAACACATGCACATACACACCTTCTTGTACATCTGCCAGATGTCGTGATACTGGATGGGAAAGATGACGAATCTCCGGGGATTCTCGCGCAGCAGAGGCTCCAGCGAGGGATCGAAGGGTGCTGCCGACTTATCCATGATGGATGCCGACTTACCGGCTCCAGTTTCAGCCAGGTCCTTGGCCGCCTGGCCACCGTTCTCATCCTGGCCAATGGACATTTTTCGAACATTGCTGGCGTTGTCGGTCAATATCTTCTTGCTCGGGCTCTGTTTACACGGCGATAACAAAGAAAAAATTAAAGAACATACATAAACTATACTATTCTTCCCCCGGGAACCCACGCAGACACAGATACATGCAAAACCTATGTATATCAGTGAACTTGTGCATTTAATTGTGCACTGTGCTCGCGTTGCATAAACGTGTCAATTACCTTAAGCGAGAACTTCTCCATGTTGTCCGCAATGTTTTCCTTCGACGCCATTTGAGACATGTTTGTGATTTGATTTTTCCTAGCTGGTTGATTGTTTTATACTGCAGCAGTAGCTCTGGTGAAATGCACTTTAAACGGTGGTCCAAAATTTCAACGGCAAATGAGTTGAAAAACGTTGCCGGCGAGGTTTTTATGCTTCGATTTGCCGCCAATTTCATAGTAGAGCTGTAAAAACCTCGATAGTATTATCGATAGTATCGATGGTGGCTGTGGGTCGCGATACCTCGATTGTTTTTTTCCACCATCGATATATCGCGTTGTGAGTTCATCACTACTTTTAGAAGCGTGTGCCTTACAAGTGACAAATTGGAATTCAAAGTTATTATTTAGTTGTAACTCAAAAATGTTCTCCATTGAATTCAAAGTTATTAATTAGTTGTATATCAAAAATGTTCTCTACTATTGAATGGTCTCAATGAAATGGGGTCAATCATTTTTATTTATAATAATCATAATCAAAAATAAAAAAAAAGCATGCAGATAAAGATGAGATGGGTTTTTTTATTACTATTTTTAATCTATTGTATTACAATAAATCATGTAAAATTGGCAGCAGAAGGCAACATTCTTTGTTGTAACATATTGCCTAAAAGCGTTTTTTACATCATTTTAATAATTAAAATTGTTAAATATAACTTTGTACGTATGAAAGCAAATTGGTAAAATATAAAAATAATGTTACATGGGTTTGGTTTTAAATTTAATATAAAAAAAAGGAAAAATAAAGAACAATTTTCTTTTAACCTATTTCTATTTTTTGCGTTTTTAATAGTTTAGACCCTGTTATTGTTTGGCGACTGCTGTTTTGTACTTTGTAATTAAAAACCTTTTAAAACAATAGGCTTAAAATAAAATAAAAAAAAA
>VNJV01013742.1:0-27308 GCA_008042635.1 Drosophila nikananu | reverse complement strand
GGTATTTAAGCTGAGCTTTTTCTTTTAGTGCAGCGAAAACGCTGTTGTGTGCGATGCTCTGGCTATAAATTTGATTTGTTTAGCAATTTGTTGCATATCGCATTGCGCATACGCCCCGTACATCCATCTCGTCGTCCTTCGCTGTCGTCATTGCTCCAGCCTGCAGTTGCTTTAACGATGAATAACGTGTTTGGTTGCGTTTTTCGTTCTGTGTTTGGCTTTGCCGCCGGCTCCTTCATTTGTTGTTTGGTGTTTTTATGTTTCAGCTACATGCGACATTTTATGCACTCCCATAGACAATAATTTATATTGAAATGTGTCACTGCAACCGCCGGAGTGTCTCTATCTGCGTGAGGTTGGAATTGCATTAGTTGCGACTCGTTGCCGCATTTAATTTCTGGGCACAGCTATTAGTCATTTTGGCCAGCAGTATAAAGACCATTCAATTTAATCGTCAACAAAATAAAATCTAAATCTTTTATCATAGAATTAATTTAAAGCACAATTTTAGTGAGTGTGCTGTAAATGCTTTTCAGTTTTAAGAAAGTTAGGAAATATTTTGTATGAAGCATCGCTTTTTCATTGCAGAGTGGCAATGTAATTCAAAATTGTCTTTTTAGCCCGTTATTTTCAGCGTGCAGCTCGCCACTTGGCGACACTTGCTACAAACTATCCCCTCCTCACGATTCCCTTTTAGTATCTTTTCGCACGCGATCGATGGAAGTTGGTGGCATCTTCGCGTGCACTTTATAATTAATAACAATTTAGCATGCACTTAATTTTAATTATTACCCAATTAGGTCAGCGCCATTATAATTTAAGCACCCGACACACTGCAGATAATTAAGAGCGGGGAAAATTAAACAATTTCGAGTCCGGCAAAATGAAGTGCTATCAGCCAGTCAGGCTCTTCTTGTCCTGAATTCGTCCTTTTCCAGGGCCTTCGCGTTTCCGTTCTGTTTGCGGGCTAGGTCATTAGGGATGGTTTGTGTGTAAATTTGATTTCACAACATTTTGTCACTGCGTTGCCCCAACTTTCGGCGTTTACGACTCACATAAATTTAACGACCAAGTTCAAGTTGTAAATAGTTGACAAACTCGGCTCGTTGGCAAACTGAAGCTCCAATGAAGTGACGATGGAAAAATCGTGCAAGTGCTTGAAATAAATTACTTCGTTGGAGCTTCAAAATAAAGTTATTAACAACAAGAAATGAAGCTAATTTCGCCACACCGAAGTTTGTATAACCTTGCAGCTTACAATTGGATCATTGGAAAAAATTGGCCAAAACCAGACGCACAACCGTTGAGTTTAAGCGAAGTTACGATCTAAAAACGACTGAAGGAGTTTGAGATTTTGGACCCAAAAATTTACCATTAAAAAAAAATGAAAAATCAAAATTGTCGAAAATTGGCCAAAAATAAGAAATCGAGTTTTGAATGCAGGACAGGGTTTCATTAAAAACTAAGAAGAAAAAACCAAACCAGACACAAATCCGTTGAGTTTAAGCGAAGTTACGAATAAAAAACCACTGAAGGAGTTCGAGATTTGGGACCCAAAAATGTACCCATTAAAAAAATTACATCGTCAAAGTTGTCGAGAATTGGCCAAAAATAAGAAATCGAGTTTTGAATGCAGGACAGGGTTTCATTAAAAACTAAGAAGAAAAAACCAAACCAGACGAGAATCCGTTCAGTTACGATCAAAAAACCACTGAAGGAGTTCGAGATTTTGGAGCCAAAAATTTTGCCATTAAAACAAAATGAAAGGGGTTAAAAAAAATTAAATTTAAATTACATCGTCAAAATTTTCGAAAATTGGCCAAAAATTAGAAATCGAGTTTTGAATGCAGAATAAAAAACCAAACCAGACGGAAATCAGTTGAGTTTAAGACAAGTTACGAGGAGTTCGAGATTTTTCAGCCAAAAATTTACCCATTTTTTGAAAAACAATGAAAAGATGAAGAACAAAATTAATGGATTAATTCTTTCTTTCTGTAGATTTAAAAAATATGCATGGATTTTGTATACCAATTTAATTTATATTCAGTGTTGCAGTGATTGTTGTTTCCATTAAAGCTTAGCTCTCTATTTTATTTGACTTCTGCTCAGTATCTGGGGATCCATAGTCCCCCTGGACGTTGTGATCTATAATTCCATTAATTTTTGTTGAAGGTGTTTCAATTGAAAGCGACCGGAGATAGAAGCAATTTGAATGTCATTAGGTGCCCACGCACGACACAGCCAGCCAGGAAGCGGAGCCAAGCGAAAAAGGCATTCGACTCCATATCTGATTGAATAATAATGTGTGCTTAAAGATTTAATGCGCTCCCGGCAGCTGCTCGACTTCCACTTGGGAGCAGATATGTTGGGAAAACAACGGCAAAATGTTAAATTGCAATCCCACTGACTCCGAATCTGAATCAGACTCTTCGCCGCCTTTTCGTTGACACCGGAAAGGCCAATGGGGAATTCCGTTGGCTGATGCTGATTGCCAAAAAAGAGATAATATAAGTAGTTAAGAAAAGGGCCGACACCAAAACCAGTGGCGGGAAATTCGTTTAAGTTCACGTTTTCTGAAATCTGGAAAAAAAATTGAATATCCTAATCGTACGATTTCAAATTAACCTAAACGTCCCACATGCCCTGCAGTGCCTCTGGATGTGTGCTACTCAAAGCAGAAGATTCAAAAACGTATTAGAAATGTTAGATCCAAGCTAACTTATTTCGACTTGAAAATAAATAAATTACAATTGTTTAAAGATAGTTTGTATGAATGCCCATTAACTGAAATGTTTTAATTAAATTGAACTACGCGATTTCAGGTAAACTATGTTTTAAAACCCTTTTGTCGATTAACAATTACCTAATCAAGTTGAAGTTACTTATGAATGATTAGGCCTTGACAAACATAATGTTGTTCAGCATTTTTTTTAAAGCAGAGGTTGCTTCTTATGAGTGGATGAATGCAAAGGTAGCTCCTTATGAGCGGACGGATCGAGCCCTTAATCGTGGCAATTTGTGTGTGACGTTGACAGCTGGTTGGAGGTTTAATGCCTTGCACATTAGAGAACTGGGTGAAAAACATTTTCCAAATAACACAGAGAAAAAATATGTTTCCAAAAAATGGGGCAATAAGTCCTCCGATATTTGTACGTCACGTTATTTTTTGCCATAAAGGTAAATTGTTGCTTTGGAGCAACAAACATGACATTTACCCCAATGACAAAGTTAAGCCGGCAATAAAAAAGCGGCCCTAAGTCACTTGAATGTATACATTTAAGCAGTCCCAATCAAATGGATATAATCATTGCCTTAATTGAATTAGCAATTCCCCCTGCTGTATACCTGTAGAATCCGTGTCAAGATCTTGGTGAGAGAACCGAGAAGGATTTTTAAAATTCATTATTATAACAAGCCTGGCACAATTCTTTTATACGGATGTCATTAAATGAGAAACTTTAGTTTGATTAAATTTATTAAAAGAAGGAGGGCTCTGCATTTTTCCCGGTGTACTTTTGGAGGCGCCCAAGCGACATTATTTTGAGCGAGTAACCGCCACAAGGACAAAGGGTAATGCGATGAGTTCTGATCGTCAGCGGCAGCGGTTTAACTCTATTAGGGCCTCGCCCCCAATCCACATGTCCTGCATAGGATATTAAATTTTTGCCCCTGCTTTTGCTGTTGCCACTGCCATTGCCCTGGCTGTTGCTCTATGGAGCCGTGGCAATAAAAGTTTGGCTTTTGGCAGCCATGTGTGTTCTGGTGCTTTATGGAAGGATGAGCTGTTCCCGCAACGCATGTGGCTGATGGTTTGGGCCATCATTGTTGACAACAATATCAGTGGCTCTGGAAGCGGCGACACAAAGCAGGCGGAGCACGGACGGTGGAACTTACTTTGCCTTCACACGGCTTTGGTTTCTGGTTTTTGGCTGCAAAATGTCAATTTGTGCCGTGACGAAGATTTATTGTGTTCGGGTTTGATAGGCGCGCCTAAATATCCCACTAGGGACACTTTTTCGCACTACAAATTTCGCTGGGTCTGTCATTATGAGCCAAATATGGGTCGACTGTTACCAATGGGAGGCGAAAGGAAGTGACACGAGGTAAGGTGAGAAATACCGTTTCAGTTTATAAGCATCGCTTTTCATTGCCTTAAACTATGAAGCTCCCAATAAATTGTTGTCAAATAAGACTAACTTTGAAATAAATGATTATTATTGTGCTTTTACCTATTAAATATATATTTTTTATTGTCCAAAATCCAATCACAATTTGATCACATTCCCTCGTAGCCTAACTTTAATAAGAATAAATGGAAAATAGTCGCAAAGAGTCAACGAGCTGAACTGTTGCCAAGACCGGCATTAAAATGGAAATGGTATACTCCAGCCACATAATGGTTAACCAATATCAGCAGAGCAACACGCAAATATTCGCAATTTTGTGAAAAATTCACCACTACGAGACACACACACATTTCCTCACACCGAAATTGGGACAGAAAACTCGCATAATAAATGCAATTTATTTATCCGAGCTTAGAGTTGCGAGTTGGCTCACGGCCATAGCTGTCCCATTTGCACAAGACTGATAACTCAATAGCCAGAGCTGGGGACGTTGGCATAACTAAACTAATTTCTTTTAATTTAAACAGAGCAAACACAGCTTCCCACTGGGCCTGCGAACAATGCCGTCCAAATGCCAGGGTGCGAAACTTTGATGGCGCCCCACTACTTGACCCCCGGGCAGGTGATCTAACCCTGGTCCCAGGTCCCAGATACAACACTACACAATTCCCGTTCAGTCCCTTCCATTCCCTCCCCGGTGGTAGCCCTGACCGACATTCGATGAATTGACCAACGCAGCTTGTTATTTTTCGTGTGCAACAGCGCGTTTCATTTGCTCCCGGAGGTTATCTCCTTCAGCTCTTTCGAACAGTGATGCCGGACAACTACTCAGGATTAAAGGATTTATTGTACCGTTTAAAAATAATTGTTGACGATTTAGTATAGGGCGCCACTAAGGAATACGTCTTATAATTAATTAAACGGTTAATTTTCACCAGATTTTAATGCGATAAGGTATCGGTCTAGAAGTTTTCGCAATCAGGCTAAATTTTCATAATACAAAAATTAAATAATTATTTCTCCGGGTTGAGTGCGCCATCACTGTAGCCTGTGCCGCTTCAATCGCTTTCTAACCGGGGGACGTAAAAGCATTTGACGGTGGCAATCCGCCTTGCCTTTTTATGTCTGGCCAAACTTCTGCTCTGTTTTTGTCGGATTCCGCAGTCTATTCGGGGATCGGACAGTCGACGTCTGTTTTTCACCTGCCAGGACTCTGCTCCATTCCGTTCTATTCGGATTCGGAATCCTCCATTTGTTTGCGTGTGGGAAATCGCTGGTGTTTGTGCATCTGAGTGTGTCGAGTGTGTGCAGGTGTGCGTGAATTTTACGCTGACAATTGTGATTTTCGCATGGTTCAGCATCGGGCAAAGGTTTTTAATTAGATTTTACTTCATTTTCCGCTCTCATTCAACGCGATGGCAAGCGAATGCTTTAGCCGATAAAGGGTATATGCGAGTTAAATCGTCAAATCGCGAGTGGATTTCCACTTTATCGATGTCCCCGGTAGCTCTCCTGGAGTAACGAGTCACATCATATGCGTATATATAGTATGTATGTTGTAATGTTTGTTAATTGATATTTTATTCCCATATATACGCTAAGATAGCCATTAATACGTAAATTTCAGCAGTACAAAACAAAACACAATGGTCATTGCATTAAGTGAAACCTCAATCTGTCCTGGTGCCGAGGCCCTAAAATCAATAATATATTAAAATTGGTCTCAAAACCTCTTTGCGAAAACTAACGCTAAAGGCTGGGGAACATTTTGTTCGAACTCTCCTTTCACGTTGCCGGCTGGGGTGTACCTCGCCACGACATAGTACACCCCTTTCTTATCCTTGGCCTGCCCCCAGCCCATTTCAGTTGATGACGCCCACACCACTTGCGTAAAGTGTCCGGTTTCGAATGTAAATCTTGGCTTAGAATAGTCATAGTCAGCGATTTCATCATACCAACTTTGTACACATTTATCAGGTGAGTGACTGCGGCTGCAAAGGTTTTCGCCGTACCGGCCGTCGCTCCTTGAATGCTCCAATTCATGCTTAGTCGCCAGGTCCTGTATATCGAACGGGTTACACTAAATAATTGTAACATTTTTGGAACGTACCTCGGCATATTCTAGGGCTCCCTGAGTTAGATCAGAATTCAAGCTAAGGGGAGGAACTCCGTGTAATTTCCTCAGTCGATTATGCTCAATAAGGGCTTCTTCTTTATCACACTTCACAGCCGAGAACTGCAATAAACGATTATTGTGCCCTCAATGTAGACGATGTTCACATATTACCCAACTCAGGAACAGGACAAGAGTAATTTGTACAGATTCCATAGTTTTGATTTTTTGTTGATATTTTTGCCGAGAAATAATTGTAGTTCAACTGACTTATATATAATGATATGATTGCTAGATTGATCTCAATTCTCTTTTCTCTGATACCATCAGATAATAAGAAATAATTTTATTGTTTTTTAGAACAAGTTGTAGTTTTCAGCTTACCATTTGACCATTATAATTTAATCTAATTTTATGAAATTAGAAGAAAAACTAAGGAGAAGGAGATGTGGACTTCCATGTCCACGTCCATTCAAAGAGCAAAAAACCTCGAAACAGCTCTACATCCGTCTCAAGGAGTTAGCAGGATATCGGGAGTTCGCGTCCCGAATGAACACCTAGATGTGGGTAGAGGATCTTGCGTCGGTTGATCATTTTGACCAGGGAAGGCTCAGCCTCGATCCACAATAAACACACAAATCCCTCTTTAAATGGATCAATTTCTCAGCGAGCTCAGCCCCGCCCCTCGGCCATCGGTCGAGTCGGCTCCTCATGGTGGCAGCTGCCACAAATGATGGTTATCTTTTTTATTTGGCGTCAGTAGAACGTGTTCCCTACATCACAAGACTTGTTAAAGTATTTCCTATTCCACTTTCAAAATTTTTGCTAGCAGTTTTAATAACCATCGTTAAATGTTGGTTACATTTCCCTCTTTAATGAAATTTAAGAAATGGCCCTTAACTTTAAATTTAACTTGTAAATGTAAGGCCAGAATGCCAGTTACATGACCCTTACTTAGGAAGCCCTCAAATAGAGTATTCCATCGTCGGGGTTTATTTTTAAGGGGCAGTCGAAATGCTTTTGTCGCTTTCGGTTTTGGTGTTTGTGTTTTAGGGGCCAACAACGAAATGTATTTAGCATAAAAATTTACGATAATGAGAGCACAGAACAACAGCGACGTTGCTAGCGAACAAAAAACCGAAAGCACACAGCCGACAGCGCATCAAATTTCGCCTAGGCAAATAGACAACGAACTGAAGTCTACCTCCATGGAGGAGGGCAGGGAGTCTCCCATAGTCAGCAGGTGCGGATCTAAACACCCCCCGAATCTGTCGGTTTTGTGGTCAGCTATTGCCGCAGAGTGCTTGCCACAGGTCTCCACCACAGACGAGTGTCATTTCTCGGCTAATGCGCAAAGTTAAATTAATATTTTTCACGAGACATTTGTTGTTTCGCCGCGATCTCTTCGGTCGCATTTTAAAAATTGACGAATTTCATGGCGTGTGGTTTAACCAACGTCAAAGTCAACTGCTCTGGCTTGTGTCAAAATGCTCCTACCGCAATTCTGACTCTCACTTGTTTTCCGTCAGATTAGTAAAGTTTGGAGCCTTCATTTATTTAAACTTTTCGTTCGTCACTCCTGCGAATGGGAGATAGAAGCTGGCTGGGACACGGGATATGGCTAACTTGATGGCGCGATAATCACATTTAGAATGCCAACGCCGCGACAATCGGCACAAAAACTGTTTTCACCTTGTATACGGCAAGTGATGAAAGTGCATCCACTGTCACTTGCCCGCTTTGTGAGGCCAAAATGAATTCCTTTTGCAAGAATTATGCTGCATACTTTGCTGCGAGTGCGATTGCCAGTTGTGGTGCGAAAAATGAAAATAAATGCAAAGGCATCCCGAGTACTTCATGTTGCCATTTACATTCTGCACCGGCATTGGCATTTTATTTTGTCAGTCGCATTGAAATCCATGAATGGAATGTGTGTGTCCCCTAATGCGTATCTTTCTGAGGGGTAGCACACCCCAGTAGCAGGCAGTGACGTGGGTGGTATTTTTATAAGGGGGATCCCTGGGATCAGTTACAAAAAACTGTTGTATTTTTTAGTTTATAGGGCATACGCCTTGTAATAGTTGATACCAGGTATTTGCATACAAATATAAATATAATTGTATATAAAATAAAATCGATAATAGATAAGGTAAAAGATTGCTGCATGCTGATTTCAATACCAAATTGAAATAAATAGTAGTACTTATAGTTTTATCGGGTGCTCAGTTCAAAACAAAAATGATATTTAATTGTAATTTCAGAAGAGGGGCAGTCAAGCCCCCAGAGAAGCCCCTTTGCTTAAGCCTCTGTGGTATTGCAGCTTCTTACGCGACTGTCTTCCTTCCATTGCCTCTATAAATTATTCATTCTGTTTGAGATGTTTGATGTGCCTCCAAGTGGCATGATGTCCTCGCACACTCACACACACACACCCTCGCACTCGCAGTCGTACTCGCACATTGCCAATCGGTTTGTTGCAATTTTTTTTCACTCCCTGTGTCTGTGCTGCATTTCAGCTTTTACCCGCATTTCATTGAATTCATTCATTTTTTAGCTGCCTTGCCGCACATCCTGGCTTGTTATTGTTGGTGTTTGCCACAGCTTTGCATAAATAAGATAAACACAAGGATGTGCTCTGTGGGGATCGGTCCCCCTTCGCCTTTCGTTTGCAGTATCCAGAATCCGGGATCTGGGGGAGAGCATCCAGCATCGTCTCGAGTCGGTGTGCTGTGATTTATTTTGCACTCGATGTTTGCCAAAGTAAAATTGATTGAAGCGTTTGTTGGCGCTTCAATTGATTTTTACAACAGAACGTATTCGTATACGTGGCGTGTCGCACCCCACCTCTACTGTTCATCCCGATCCTGTCCTTTTCGTGCGCCTTATTTCCTCCTCGTGGCCAGCGGGGCATTTCAAGTGCCCAGGTGCTTGAGTCCCGGCTTGTTTACAGTGGTTAAATTAACTTTGGTCAATTTGGTTCTTGTCGAGTGCTTGGGCATTCCATTGGGATAAGTTGATGCCCGAGCTCATCCTTAGTGGTAACAAAAGGATAATGGCATAACCCCGCCCTACCTAATGACAGACGATTTGGTATACCATGCTTGGGTGAAGGGGTTCAACAATAATAATAAATATTTGTCCCAAATTACTATACAACTTTAATTTGTTATTTATTATTTCTAGAGACTGTAAGAAGGTGAGTCTCTCAAGAAAATATTTGATTCCTCGATACTCCGTAGTATCTTATTGTCCACCACTATTTGCCTAATAGCCGGATAAACGATTTGCCCTCAACAACGTCAGTGGCAAAAATCACAACAATTCATCAAATGTCGTGCTGTGATTTTATTAACTGACGCTGATGGTGATTGAGGCACATCTGGGCCATATCAACACCTGCAGCCGGCAGTCGATCATCGACCACCCACCCCTCAACCCTCAACTCTTAGCGTACACCGCTCACCTCTCACCACTTACCCTTCCCCACAAACCACTCACCCCTTAAGATTCACCCATACACTTCCCCCAGCAATCACCACCAACTGCAGTCGCATAAATCTTGGCCTGTCAAGTGCAAACAGAAAGGGAGGGAAACCATCAAAGATGGAGCTAACAAATTACTGACAGCAACAAAAAAAGAAACCAAACAAAAGACAGAAAAATATAGCCGAAGACAGTGGAGAAATAAAAAAGGAGAAATCATAATGGCAATAATAATTATGCAGAATATACCAAATATACGAAATATAAAAATAAACACGCAACGCAAATGTATGCCACTCACTTTTATGAATGGGCATTTATCATAATTAAAAATTCCACCAGCACCGGCAAAGGTTCTGTGTGTAGCCGGAGCACCCGGCACCCATTACCCGGTGCCCATTACCCCGGAGTCCTTCCGCAGCGCGTCCTCCCTCGCCCCGAATCACTTTCAGATGCCGACGTTTCTGACCTAAGACACGCCACACACAAACACACACTCACTCCCCACTCTCTGTGACATCTGGGAGTATCTGGTGAGAGTGCGTCAGAGGACAGCTTTTTTGGATGGGATTTTGGGGCTCACTTGGCGGAACAGCTGTTGCTGTTTGTTTTTGGGACGTAGCACATCCACGGCGTAAAGTAAGGCACTGGAAGAGCCGCGTTGGTGAGACCTGCGTCGTGCGCATGTCCGCCGGCAGTCGCACCCAAAACGGCTCTCTTTCGGCGGCTAGGAGAGTCGCTCCTGGTCTCTTAGATGGCGATGTGACGAGACGAGTGCTCGGCTTTTCGCGCGATTCTCCTGAGCTTTTTTGGGGTCGTCGTGGCTGCTGGCATCGTCCGTCGCCACTTCGAATGCCGTTGTCGTGGGCTTCAGTTGTGTCCAACGCCCTCTGTGTGTGTGCTCCTGCCGCAGTTGTGACTGTGACTTCCGCTAAAGACTGTGTGACAGTGACTGTGACTCTCGGGCGTCGGTTGTTTCGGCCCCGGTGGCGTATGCTTGATTCCTGTGGCGCCCTGGCGTATGCTTGATTTAGTCCGCGACTCAGAGGCCCGATCGAGCCCGGAACTCGCGCAGTGCATTCTCGGGGATATCCCTGATCCAGAGTAACAACATAACGAATTCATTGAATTGTGCGGCTTCTTTTGAAGTTAATCCACACAGATATTCTCACGCACACGCTCTGACTGCTGTGTAGTAGTGGTGCGGTCGCTTTGTGTGCCAGTGCGGTGTGTGCGTGCGTGTGTGTGTGTAATGCGTATGTAATCCAAGCAAATCTGTCACGTGTTTTGGATATCTTTTTCTGAGGCCGCCGCCATCGCAGCTCGGGAATTTATTGAAAAATCACACAAAGGTGAGCCAATCCACGCGGCATATGGCCGATAAGCCGAATGGTCGAAAAAAATGGCCCGATCACGTTGAAAATTAAAATAGTTAAGCAGCTTACGGGCCCCGAGGGCATAACTATGTATGGTAACTCTGCGGATGCAGGGCCAACAAAGTTTGCCCTCTCTGGGAAATTGATAATTGAATAAAAATTGGCTATTTGCGAGGTCCGGGTCGGGGAGTCTGAGTGGGTTTGCTCTTTTTATGTCTAGGTATTTTTGGTCCGTTGTAATTTTAATTCCACATTTCTGGGCAGCAAGTGGTTGAATTTAAATTGGAGTTTACTGTGGAAGATAAAGCGCATATTTTGTTGAAATAATTTCTTTGGACTCATTAACTGTAATAACAAATTGGAGTTTGCTTCCCATGGGTCGAATATAAATAGATATTAGTGCTCTTAATAAAATACCTAAATAATGCAAAACATAATTAATAAATTTAAATATTCCTTTTCTAATTGATTTGAGGATTTAATATCAATAGTAAATACTAAGTATAATGCGCAGCATTTAGCAAAGTTAATAGGTGACAATCCAATATAAGATGAATATTTAACTATTATTCAAATGGCAAATGAAAGTGTCAATTAGAGTTAGAAGGTTCGGGTAATAATTGCACGCCTCGTTTCAGGAAAACATATTTATATAAAATTCACAAAGGATGTATGGGAATTTCCGTATCTAAAGGGACTCTAACCCGCCATAAATTAAACGCCTAATGGTCACCCCAAAGGCTTCTGGTGCCCCTTCGCATTAGCAACATTTAACCTTTATGCCCTGTAAGTTGGCCAAATTAAATGACAGAATTTGATTAGTCCCATACACGCAAGCAACTTTGGGTGCCCGTCCCAGCCCGCTGAGTGTATAATAAATGAGGGGCTCTGCTGGGGCGAGAGTATCATTTCCCAGCTGGGAAACTTTGGCAACTCGCCCCGGCTCAATTGTTTATTTAACAGCAATGAAAAAATCATTACGCATTTCATATCCAAACTTCAAAAGGTGAAATTCCCATGAAAAATTATATAAATAAGTTGAGAAGTTTTTAATGCATATCAAAGTAAAAAAAAAAACATGAGAGGCGAAGTGCGAATAAAAACAAATGTTGATTTAAAATGCAAAGTGAAACGACAGCGAGGGGACAAAGGGAAGAGGGGCACGAGTGGCAAGGAAGGACCGCTGTCCTGTTCGCAATTTGTCCACGTATTATAATTTTTTCCGCATTTTGTTTGGTTACTTTACGCCGTTGTTTGCCCTTGTCCTTGCCCTACTCCCGGCAAAGTTAATGTCATTTGCATTCACATTTTGCATATATACCCACTTTCATATGCCATATTACATATATTTTCAACTTTTTGCCCTGGCCATATTTTCTGGTTTGCCGCTCGCTTCAAGTTCATTGTGCATTAATAATTTAGTTGTCCTTTCGCCTCGCAATGCGAATTTGAGTCGACACCCAGGGAAACTTGTTGGTCGTCCGGCTGCTTTTCCTCTTTTGCAGCTTTTCCCCGCCCTGGCTTCACTCTGCCCGCTTGTAATTTGATTTTACTCCCCTGTTTTCGGTTTTTCGGTGTTGGTCAGCAGCTTCGATGGGAATTGCGGCTGCCTTTATCAGTTCTCAGTATCGTTTGCATGACTGCCCCTTAAATTTGTTTCATTTCGGTCTTTGTCTTCGGGCTATCGCCAACGGGTTCTCTGATTAAATAAAACTTGGCAAGACTCTGTGGGGGCTCCCAAAATGTGCTGGTAAAATGTACAAAATTAATTATGATATTTGAATTATATTTTAGTTTTATTGAGTTCTCGGAAATATGGTACTTCATCCTAGCAGAAAATTCATTAGGGCCCTTGGCAAAAGCTTCTTCGACTGAAATGAGTTGGCTGTTTATGCAAAATATTCTTTGTGAGTAACTTAAATGGGAAAGTATTTACACCTAATGAAATATTTACGTTGAGGTTGCTCAATTTCTTCAACAAAAATTCTCTGGAAACGGGAACATGAGAAAATATTCAAATAGTTGAGTTTTTCATTTAATTTATAATCCAAATGATGAGCCGTCGGCCCAAAAACTAGTAATAGTTCCAAGCCCAAAAACACGGCATAAAACAAAGCTTCTTTATTAGTCACCTTAAATTCTGTTTTTACGTCATATCCCCAAATGTCAACAAACTTTCATCGAGATTTCAGCGTCCTCGACTTCTTCTTTAAGCCCGGAAAAATGACAAAACTGAAATCCATTAGCGTTCCATGGGATCTTTTTTTTTTTGCGCCACAACACTCCATTTGCACCGCACTTGAAGCGGCGGCGAAAAGCGGAACGCGGCGAAATTTGTTGTTATGAAAAATGATATTAAATCGCATTTTTCATTATTATTTTTCCTGCGAATTCGCGTTCTTCAGCTTGTCAGACAGTTGTCTCAGCCAGCGCGCCGAGGAACCGGTTGAGACCCAGACCCGGAGAGCCCACAACCAAGGCTCTTCTGCCGCCGTTCCATTTTCGTCCTTTGCACGGATTTGGACTGCAACTGCGAAAAGGCAGGGTACAAAGAGAAGTCCTTGCATGGGCGAGAGGAGGGCACGCGGGGAAGGAGATAGCGCAAGTTGAAAATTCAGAATAATGAGGAAACTAACGAGCCAAGACTTTCTCATTGTTTACTGGCGCAAAAATTGCGCGATTATTAATTTTCTATGCTATTTTGTAGCCCTTTTTGCAACGCCTCCTTTGCCACTCCATCTTCTTCTGTGCTCCCTGCCACTGGCACGGCACAATTTCCTATACTTTCCCCCGTTTTCTTTTTTAATATTTCGTAATATTCGCCACGTTCCGGGCTCGTTCTTTTTGTTTTTTTTTTTTTTTTTTTTTGGCGCGTGCAAGTAATGGAAAGGGGTAAAATTCGTGGAGTGTTGGCCCAAAGAGTTGAGCCAAGTTTTTCCGCGGAGTTCATTGCTTTCTCCCACATGTTGTGTATACGCCACTTTAACTGACACATTTTCGCGTTGTTTTTCCCTGCTCGCCTTCAGCAGGTTTATTTTTCTTTGCCGTTCGCCATGTTTGTTATTTTATTCATCGCTTCTGTTGGGAGAGCGGTGCCGCCTTGAATGCTAATGAAAAGCCTGAATTAAAGTTCGTGCCTCAGTAAGTTTATCAGAACAGCGGCGCGAGTGCGAAGATAGTTTGATTAGGACACGGGCCCTTGTGAGCGACTCCAAGAAATATGAAAAGTTGCTGAGAAGTTTCGTCAGCGTCTTGGAAGTATTCACCACTCTGAAGGACTCAATTATCCTAGCTAACACAGAAAGTTGATCGCTTTTTCAGGACCCTTAAGCAATTTACAAATGTTTAATTAGTATTTGTAACTTTTAAAGCTTAATTTTCTTGTTTAGATATTTATTTATTTATCTGAAATCCTTAAAACCCACTTGTAATTGGCTCTTTAATAGTGTGACTAAACTAACATTTGAATGTATAAAGTAACATAATTATTATGCATTTCGCCCACTTCTTATATGACTTTGTTTATTTTTGCCCGTTTCAGGTAAGCAATGCCGTGGGAACCGCAGGGAAACACACTCGATTTTCAATTGCCACGTCCTTCGGTGACATGTGTGCAAATACATTTTTAATTTAAAGTAAACATTGTGTATTAAATTACGACTGTCCCAAAACGGAAGGGCGGCCTGATGAGATCGTCGAGCAATATCCGCTGCGAAGGACACACGCAAATATGCAAACTGGCATCAAATCCAATTAGTTAATATGAATATTTGATGAAATCACTTCCGTTTCAAATGCTGCAAAAAAAAAAGGACGAACACCCGGCGAGTGCCTGGTGTTGTCCCTGGTGTTTGTCATCATCATCGCCATGACGATAATGATTCGTAAGTTTTTACGTTGGCTCATGTTCGGTAACAACTTTTTCAGAATTTAAAACTTTAACACATTCCCCAAAGCCAGTCATCGTTGCGTTTGAAATATTCGCCTCTTTCGGGCTTTTGTGTTGCCGTCCACAATAACCACAATTTGCAACTTTTTGCGGCACTTTGTCAGTGCGAAAAATGTCAAAATGTTTGCGGGTCTGAAATTTGTTTTAATATTTCATTTGTCACACATTTAGTGCTGGCTGGACGGTTTGGGTATGAGCCCGGCATATGCGGCATTGATTAATATTCATATTCAAACGGATTGTACAAGGATATGGGCTATAATTAGCAGCCAAATGAAATAAATATCGCAGCTCACATTTTCCATTTCATCTAATGAATTGCAAAACGAAGAATAACACAAGCCCTTGGTGAATTGAATTTTTAATTCTCCTCAGGCTTCTGTGCTGGTTTTGTTGTATTTTATTTTTGTTCTGTTCCTTTCTTTTTTTATATTTTGTTACCGTGTTTGCTTGTTTAACTTTTTCGAAACGGCTTCTTGTTGGCTGTGTGTTTTGGCCACATATATGCAGCCATTTCGGCATACAATTTTAACGAGGTGCGGTTGCTGGTCCCACATATCCTGCGACCCCGCATCCTGGTCCTGTTCCGTTTGCCTTGGCTTTGTTGCAAAAAAATGTCACGCATTGTTTAATATTAATTTCATTTTCCATACGCTCCGACACCGCGAGACCGAAAATTCATTTTCAAGCTGTTGCCTTTGCTTTAATTGCGGCGCAAAATCCAAACAAGTTTAATTTCAATATGCCTGGGCGTTTCCATTATTTATTTTTATTTGTTTTTTCTTACTTTCTTTGTTAATAAGCAAAAAATCAGACCAGAACTTTTTTATGTCTATAATTGGCTAACCTTTTTTTGACCTATTTTGAATAGGACGCTAACATATTTAAGTGAATGTAAATTTAATTTAAAATATGTATTCACAAAAGCACCATTGAAAAGAGAACACTTTAAACCATTTTATTAATTTTTGGCTTAGCCGTAAAAGCTATTTGCTAATATTTTCGACTGATTATGACAAATATGCATTATTAAAATATTCACATTAATGAACGAAACTCATTACACAATTCTCTGTTGCCAGCATGGAAAAAGTTGCAACATTTTTGGCTGTCGAACAACAGTGGAAATTAGTTAAGCTCATTACATGGAGGCGGGAACTCCTTTAATTAAATATGTGGAGCCTGGAAGAAAAAATTAGCCAAAGTGGCGGCAAACCAGGCGAAAGCGAGATATAAAAAAGTCGGCATAAAAAAGCCGAGGCAATTGAAAGGAATCTCCACAGAATGAATGTGGAGCAGAAAGAATAATGCACATTTATCCCGCTAGAAAAAAAAGAACGGAAATAAAGAGAATTTGCAATTTTTTGCCATTTGTTAGAGCGAGGCGCCAGCAGCCAGACAATAAATCACCATTAAACAAATTATGTACTCAGCTCGACGAAAATTTTAAATGTCTCTCGCTGTCCATTGTATCTGCACAGCACATAATACGGGTGGCAGAAAGTTGTAGAGACCCACAGAGCCACAGAACAGCAGGGAAAAACAATGATTCAAATGGGGGCAAAACATATAGCACAGTGGATCATTTCGATTCGATACAAGATTGGCTGTTTATCTGTTAGGAAAGGTAATAATTATGTATTGTGATTATATACATTTTATATATTTATTCAAAGTTATGATTAATATATATTTTATATTTGTTTGCACTGAAATAAGTCTGCTTATACACTTATTTAATGGGTTAACGTGTACCTGAACAGGAAGTCGAGTTCACTGTGGTCGTAAAACACCCCTTACAGGCGCTGAGTTCATTAGCTGCTACTATGCGCCCGCACATTTCCGTTCCACTGTGCAACAGGATGCACCGTCAGCCATTATCATTATTAGAACGACGTTTATCAGCGCCTACCACCGCCTCTGCCACCTGCGTCATTGACACGTTTTGTGCGTGTGGAAAATACCCCGTCCCGTCCATCCGTTGCCACCTTCCTGAGCCTGAATTTCCACCCAGACAAGGTGTAAACATTTATGAGGCTTGGCTTGTTCTTGCCGTTGTTACACATTTTTATTTCCATTTCTTTTTTGCCAACGCTGCAAGCGACACAAATTTATTTCGCAGCATTTACACACGCAGGTTGGATACCGATGGAGCTGGAATACTGGGATGCTGCGGCGCTGGCATCCTGAGATCCTAATGCCGATGCTGAGTTCGCCACATGCCACGTTTAGTGCCCGCAAATTTGAGCTCCTCCCCGTTGGGTTCCGCTTGCCACATTCTTCAGCGACCACAAATTTTCATGTAGTTATTTTTCTTTGCCTTCGGGGCCGTCCCCACCCCGCTTTCCCATTTTCCCTTGCATTGTGTTTTTGTTTTACGAGTGGCAGGGAGTACTGTGCCCTGTGTGTGTGTTTTTGTAAAAAACTTGGGAAACCGAAATTGATCTGGTAAGTTTATTTTTTTAAAACTTTTGCAGTCGGAGAGGGATATACATAAATTAAAATGGTTTTATAGCTCCAATAATTGCAGTTCTACGAAGTTGATTACGACTATGGAAATATACTTAAATTATTACAAATTTGTAAAGAATCATGGATTTTTCAAGTCTCTCATACTTATTTATGTTAGATATATTCGATACATATTTCTTATGTATCCATTTTGTCATTTTTTTGTAAAATTAGTCATATTTTCCAAGAAAATTACTATAAGAGCAACAGCTGTTCTTGGAAATATTATGAGATTTCCTAGACTTAGCGGGTATCTCAACGTCGCAACTCTCTTACGTCCCGAATTTTCTCGGTTCTGTTTTTTTTCGGGACTTGTAAACGTGCTATGTTTTATTTTTACAACTTCCTTTTGGTCTCCGACCAGAAAAAAAGCTAAGATGAAGAGGACGATGGTGAGAAAGTGCCAAAAAACAACAAGGACACAGCAACAGGGGATTGGGGCTCGGAGATGGGAGAGTCCTCCGGCCGCCCCAGCTCCTCCGATAGGAACTGTGTGAATCTGCTTTGACTGTTAAAGTGTTCCAATTTTTCATGTCCACATCTGCATACACACACGCGGCGTCTAAGCATATGTAAATGTGTCTGTTCGCCCGCCTATATCTGCTCCGGCGCTGGAACTGGGATATCCTGCGTGTTATTTCTGCGTTTGTTTTCCTTCTCCCTTCTTTTTCTGCTGGAGCTCCCCTCCATTCCCTCGCTTTTTGTTTGAGTGCGTCGTCTTCCGTTTTTCCGTTTCCTTCTGATGGCGCAAATTACAACGCATAATTTTCACATTACGTCAGCGTATTTACATGTGTGTGTGTGAGTGTCTGTACTCTCTTTTTGCAGCTCGAGAATGCGACTTTTTGTTGCCTCCTGACGTTGGTTAATGTTGCGATATGGAAATCAATATTCCTAATGGCTGTCATGCGATACACACAAGCGCAGGATACCCAGGATCCCCGCGACAAGGACCGGCACTCTCTTCCACATTCAACATTCCGACATTCGACATGCATAAATATTATATGTACGTCAGCTCGGTTAATATTTAATCAGCCCCAACGTTTCTCAAATTAATTAAATCGATATTGAGTGGCGCTCAAATCGACGGGTGGTTTTTAAAAAGGGAATCCTGCTAAAGGAGCTCCCGGCTCGAGCCATAAATTTTTTTTTTTAAATACTGAACACTACGTCAATCGACAAGATTCTACGCTTTTCCTCTAAAACATATACAAGACAGCCTGGAAAACAGAATTAATTTGAGTGTACACAGTGATTAGATAGCATTTATAAAATGAACAATGAACTATTCTTTTTAACTGTCCTGCCCTTATTTTTCATAGTATTTGTCAAAACTTGCAATCCCTACTTCGCCCTCAGATTTGCTGAGAGTCCTGCAGCTCGTGATTGGGTCAAAACTTAGACCAGCATGGCATAAAAGTCAAAGCCGAAAAGTAAAGTGCACACAACACTAAACAGCACACAGAAAAAGAGGAGACGACGAAAAAAAGAAAACACGTCACAACAGAAGGACGAAAATGTCGGAGACGGAAAACGACCAAAAACTCGCGGTAATTTGAACCTTTTTCCGTTTGGCTGATTCCTGCCGTTGCAGGCCAGCACAGAAATCAAATATCAAAGCGAAAACTTTTCCGTATATCGGGAAAATAGGGGATGGGCGGGTCTCCCCGAAATGGGGGCCATTCAACGCACGAGTAATCCTCCGTGGCAACAGGTTGCCAGGTTTTTATTTTGACAACTGAATGGGGCAAACAACAGCGGCAACGGCAACTAAGTGGGCACCAGGACTGGATTATGGTGGAGGCAACCTGCAGTTGATTTGAAAATCAAACTTGCATGAGAAACAATGCCAAACAGTCGGGCGAAAAAGGAGCAAAACGGAGCTGACTGGCCAAAGGAGAGACAATAGAAAAGTTTAAAGTCCTTAAAATAAAAGGATTTGAACAATTTAAACCGAGCTGCGCCCAAACGTTCGATTGAAATAAGCTACTTTCCCAGTCATTTGGCTGTGCTGATTTGGGAATTGACTTTTAGTTAAGGCTTCCATCCCACGTCCTCTGCCAACAGGATGTAATCTTTCAACTTAACTGAGATTCCGCTCTCCTTGGGTTCTCAGCTTTTCCCTGTTTGGTTCTGTTTGTTTTGCTTTGTTTTCGGTTGTTATCCCAGCTATTTTTTCTCTCCTTTTTTTGGCCCTCACCTTTGCAATTACCACCGGACGGAACGAAAATCGAATGGAGCAGAGCTGGTGAGAAGTAATCGGTTTCCAAGCCAACCTCGAGAGTTTTCCACTCGCCAAATTTTATCGCCTGCGGATTTATTTTTCAAGAGATATCCGCTTTTCATCCTCGGCCGGTCCGTTATTGCTTTCGCGGCTAGCAAGGATGGAATGGAAAAATCAAAGCATACGTGGCCAGTTTATTTTGATATTTGAGCGGAAGACCAGAGCGAACCTCTTAGGAACTCATTAAACCCCTGATTACGGCATTTAAGGCGGAAGCAGATGGCTGCCACTGCTCGCTGAGATAGTCCCGTAAAAATATCATTCCGAACTTGCCCATAACAATCCATTTAAATTGTATACATCACAAGTTTGCCAAGTTAACCTTCCACTCAACGAAATTCATTTGCATTCATATGCCAGGAATTACCCCGGGCGAAAACCTGCAATGAAATTAAATACGTTACCAAAATAAAATGCCAAATAAAAGCGTGAAAAATGAAACCCACTTTCGACTTTTCCCACTCGAAACCGCCCCCACCACACATCCAAATAAAAGCCGTAAATGGGGCTTCAACGCCGTGAGTTGGAAGTGGCAATGGGTGAGGATGTGGAGCTGGGGTGAAGTCATTTATTTGCATTTCAAACCCAACCGGAGCGAGCAAGCCAACAAGAAGAAAATGAAATCGGCACTCTGTCGAAAAATTCATAAAATAAAGGATTTCCTAATTGCCAATTTGCATGCAGCCGCGTCTAATTTTTGCCCATTCGCTGGATAAATAAACTTCATTTCGGGCTGGGGTTTTTCCGGCCTTGCTTTTCCTTTTTTTCAGCAGCTGCAGAATATGCCCTAGCAGGGGGTACCTTGACTTGCAGGCTGCGAGTCTTAGATTAATTGTTGGCTACTTTTGAATTAGGGATCAATTGGATGTCCTGTGAAGGGTATTAAAAAATGCTTAAATTTGAATAAATCCTTTGATCTAGTGATGTGAAAATATTATACTGTTTCAACAAGACCAAAATGTGTAAATAATTCATTGTGAATTTCCTTGAAACCTTCTTTTTATACAATTCCCTCTGTACATACTCGCAAATTGATCAATTTATCTGAATCGCTCCATCAGGGTATCAAACTAGGACCTTGGCAAAGTACCATATTTCTCGCACTTGTTTGTTTATGAATGTGTTTATTTAGTGAGCAGGCCGTGGTTTGTCGGCATGCGATATACCATAGTACTGCACCACAACGGGCGCCAGACCTTCGCTTCCGCCTGGATTCGGCCGAATTCCGCGAAAATCTTATTTGCCCTTAGGCACCGGACCCGCCCGTAGTCGGGAGGCCGAGGCCCGGACTTCAACCGGGGGGCAGAAATTCCACGGTTTTGTTTTCACTGCCTGCGTTGCATATTTGCCTCGGCTTCCCTGCCGCGGCATGTGCTGGTTTTTTAAATTTGCCCAATTCCAGGCATGATATGTGTGCGGTTCCGGGGGCCCGAGTACGGGCCTTATTTGCCTTTCAGCTTGCTGCCCGAGATCGTGTTATTTATGCAAATGTCAAATATTTTGATATTCCGCTGCCATGTGAATGAAAGCAAACGGAAGTACATTATAAAGTTGCCCACTCCGCAGCCGTATTATTTGGCCAACCAACAAGCCGAAATGTGCCACTAATATGACCGCCCCGGAACCCATCCTCCCCCGAGTAACCGCCGGCCCCTGGACGTCCATCTCCAGAGCTGGCAGAAAGTGGAGTAATTATGGCATTTTCGGAATTCCACCTGCCACCGCCCACCCAACACCCCGACCACTCGTCTGAAAGCCACCTGGCAGCCTCAACATTTTGTTGCCATCACGAACCTCCTTTGTTGCCTTTATTGTGCTCCTGGCTCTGTCGGGGGAGTGAGGGAGCTGGCCTGGGGGCTGTGGCAATGGGGCAAAGTACATTTTTGAAATTATTGGCACGTTGGGCAAGTTACTTCGCAGAAGGAATTTTTAATTTCACAATACAGAGTCACTCACAATTTTACTTCCATTGATTATCACACAGCCTAGCAGGCCTTTTGAGATGACGATAGATGGACCAGGAGCCCCAGGGATGGGCGGACTTATTTTCGCAATTAAATTGCTAATTGAGTTGCCCAGCCGGAAAGTCAATTAGCCAACGGTCCCAGATCAATGACGAATAATTTAAATTAGCTGCGAGGCGAAGGCTTTGGGTTCAAGTGAGTCGATCACTAGCTGAGAGCTCGGTCGCGGACCAACTTGCCCCAGATGGTGCCAACGGGATGGACAATCACTTTTCGATTGCTCCGAAAGGTCAGCGTTTCGTAGTGGTAGCCGTCCACGATCTTGACTGAGTTCTGTTTCGTCGCGAAGGCCAGACTTATTGGGCCGAGGTCCACGTAGAAGCAGTTCAGCAGGAAGATCAAAATGTTTGATCGCGCCACTAGTTCGTAGGCGGCCGCCAGTTTCTCGTTCCAAATGGTGGCAGATGTGAATGGCAGCGACTCCTTGGACTGCAGCTTAATGGCATCACTCAAGGTCCGAAACGTGTGGACTGTAATCACGCCAGTGGGTCCCTTTCCCAAATATCGATGGCTGAGGTCGTAGACCAGCACTGGACTGGCCTTCAGGGGAACTGTCTTGGGATTCCCCCTTGTAGTCCTTGCCTGCAGATGCTCCAATTGCTGCAGCGTCCGCACGAAGACCGGGTGGCGCGAGATCTCGGGGCTAAGCGGCTCCAAGCGATCCTTCACGCGATCGATGAACTCCTCCAGCAACGATTCCTGCAGCAGAAGAGTGGCCACCGAATTGCTGGCAAACGGATCGTGCAGAGACTCAAGCAGATAGTGCATGGCGCAATTGATGTCGCCATCTTTGCAGAGGATCATCAGGCGAGGTGAGTTCCAGCGGTATTGGATTTCCGTGTCGGGTTCCGGCTCCTCCTCACTCATGGAACTCAGTTCCGAAACCAAGGTGAGTCTGGCCGGCTTCTTCGGTTCTTCAGCAGTAACCGTCGTGGACTTGTCCAACTTCGCTTCAACTACCAAAGGCAGACTCACCTCAGTAGACCTTCTGCAGTTCAGACTGTAGATGAAGTCATGGTTAATTAGGGGAACTGGAAGGTAGGGGGACTTGTAGCTGAAGTTGTCCCCTTCGTCGGTAGTTTTGGGTCTGTAAATACCAAAATTGCATTACAAAAATGTAGGATTTTATTTTTCTTTTTTTATTATTATTTTTTATTTATATTTTGAATATAAAAGCTTATTAACCTAACATTTTTCTGTATTTTGCTTTTGTAATAACTAATTAAAATATTGGGCAAAATTACCTGATCATCGTAAATGATTAATTGCTAAATTATTGTTAACTAACACTTAAATGAGTAGTTTTGCCCGGCCAACCTGGATCTGCCTCACAAAATATATTTAAAATTCACCACCTACTGCATTATATTGAATGTTAAGAAGAATTAATTTGACTGATACTTCTGCAAGTCCTATAATTACTAATTTGGAGAAGTATTTGTAATTAACACACGTCATTGTCTAGGGAAATCGTTACCCTAAAATCAGGGAATCTCGATCCTAGCTACCTCCAAATCAACTGGAAAAGCCGACCGCCATGGTATCTAAATTTCCCATAAACCTCGCCCTCCTGTCTTCCTATCGCAGTGATTTATCAAATCACACTCATCCGCACACACAGTTCACACTTGACTTGTGCAGTTGACCGCCCACCGAAGGCCGTTTCGTCCACCCCAACCTTCTTGTGGGCAGAGAGAGATTTACAGTTGATTTAACCATTTAAGCATGGCTAATGCATAATAAACGTTTCGCCGCAAACTTTTCAAGCACTTCTACGGGTGTGTGTGACTGCGAGCTTGTTTTGTATGTGTGTGCAAGGGGCTCTTCCGATTTTCCGGCCCGTTCTTGCCCCTTTTCCTGCCTCGTGTTGAACCTATTTGAGATAGAAATCATGTGCAGTCATTAGATTGTTTTTCGATTGACGTGACATGATAATGAATGATTTTCCTTTTGCTGTCTCCTTTGTTTCCCTTCGCCTTCTCAGCTTTCTTCGCTCGCCTCTTCCGCTTCCGGTTCCTCCATTTCGCAACTTTTTTGCGGCGTCAAACGTGCAATTTGTGCGAAAAGTGGGCGTGTCCAGTGGTGACGTGGCCGCCGAAAGGTGGCAGGTGGCAGGTGGCGGCCGGTTTGTTTGCTGATTTGTTTATGGCAGACCGTAATGACCGATGAAGTGGCAGCTGGCCGCCTCAAGTGGTTGTTAACCCAAGTTTTGTCGGCGAAATTAACACGAATTGCAATTAAAGTGGGCACGAAATTGAATTGGAGCCCCTCCGACAGACTCCATTGGTACGTTATTCCATGCACTCAGCAAATTGATGTTAACTAAGCAAAAAATATAAAATACCAAGTGATTAAATTCAATAATTAATATTTGAATGTGATATTTGTTCAAAGTTTAAAAACCAACCAAACTGAGTTTCTTAAGTTACCAAATAATAACTGACATAAGTTCCAATTAAATTACAATTAAAATTAAAGACATTTCTTAATTTGAACACATTTTTCCTTAGTGTGTGTTGCTGAATTTTATCTTAATTGGCTTGAAGCATATGCAAATCTATTCGGCACCAGTTTAAAGCCGGGATTGACATTTGTGGCAGCTCGGACTCACTGCTGCTGACAGGTGTGACAATGCCGACAGTACGACTGCTCGACAACCTCGAGGGCTTTTCACCGGCGCGCCGGCGGGGTTGCCCGTTCATTAGGGGCTGTTTAAGGAAAACGCCCGTTAAATACAGAGAGATATGCGAGAAGTATGTGAGATGGTTGTGTAATTAAAATGTATGAATGGAATCAAAAGAATCAGTCAAAGAAAGCCGCACACGCACAAAAAAGAAATTAAATGTACCACGTCTGGCGTATTATGAGGACATTTCCATTTCCTGTGGACAAGGGGAGGGAAAATGGCAGTGAACAAGCTCTCGACTTGTCACGCCTCCTTGCCACCACCGCCCACCCCCCATCAGCTTGCCACTCCTTTTGCATGTCCTTGTCGCCGTCGTCGGCGTCTTCGCATTTCGTCTGGTTCTTGAGCGGCGGCGCTTTGTTTTGGCTTAATTAATACGCGTTTACATGTTGCCGACCTACGCACGCTTCGCATGTCTCAGAAACACACTCACACATATACGCCCCTCCTTGCGGTTGACACGCAAATGCAATTTGTGTGCCAAAGGTAATTTCTGTCTCCAGGACTCTGAGGTCTGCTCAACAATACAAATGACTGAAATAAATATTTAAATAGTCGCCCTTGTTTCGCACGAATTTTTTTGCGCCTCTTATGAAACTTTAATTAATGTGTTAGCTACGCACAAATTTTAATCAGGCACGTCCTTGTGGAATAGCAGATCATTAATTAGGCGAGGTAATTGCACAGCCTGCTAGTTCACTTCCGGCTATGCTGGAATTCCATTTAAATTTCCATTTAAAGCACACGTCCCCCGAGACATGGAGCATATGCTGCGGGGCAGAGTAGTGATAAAATCAAAAGTTTAATTTAATTAAGCACGAATTGAATTTGCTGGAATCAATTAGCTCGGTGTTCAGTGAGCAACCAATGAATGAGCTTCACAGGCAGGTGCATAGATCCTGGGCAAAGATACCACAAAAACGTCCACATGTAGGTAGGTTTGTAGGTGTCACTTCTAAATGGGACGCTGGCGGAAATAAGAGGAATTTCCAAGTGAATGACAGGGACTGATAAAATCTTGTGGATAATGCCGGAATTAGCCATGGGGCAGTTTTAATTAGTGTGAGTGATTTTAGTGAAAATCCCATTGAATTTGCACGTTTTTACGGCAACATTAATGACCTTAATTGCGACGCCTTGTTTACACTCATAATGCCCCGCGGTGTTATTTCTTGTAATTATGTGACAACAAATTGAGTTCTGCATAAGCATTATCGAGAATACTTGTGTGTGGAGTGTCATAAATTTAATTACAATGTTAAATAATGACTCCACGCCATTATTTTCCCTTTGTTTGCCTTCACATTAACGAAGCAAATTAATGACAGCCAAGTCCAGATGTCAATTTCCTCGGTCAGGCGGGGGAATTCGGTTAATAATCAGAAATGATGCGTAATAAAATTTTCATAAATATTTAAGTTTAAATTTAAGGCCACCGCAGCGATGGGAATACGAACACCAGCCTCGCAGAGAGTTTTTAATCAGCTTATGGCATAAACAATGCAAACAGAAGGAAGCCGAGAAACCTAAGATCATCGTCTGTGGGCCGAAAATATTTTTGGTTCGAAATTAAAATCAGCATCGGGCCATATTTCATGAATGCAAATTAATGGCCGCAAACGGCTGCGAGCGGGATTTCATAAATGCTGCAGAAAAATGGGGAATGGGAATGGGAATGGAACGGGAAGTTGAGCAATGCAAATATTTTTACAGGATTTATGCAAATTTTTCGCCTGTGTACTTACATGAAAATCCGTTGGCTGAACTTCAGAAAGTTGTATCATGCACGCCAGATTAATTCCCGCCGTGTGGGTGTCCATGTGTGTGTGGGTGGCCCTCGGGGCGTATGAGTAATACAATAATAATTATATGCAAAGCAAATTGAAATACCAAAGACAAATTTTTATTCAAACCCCCCCTGCCCGCTGACGTTATCTCCTTAAAGGTAAATAAGGATAAGGGAATCACGGAGCAGGAAAACTCCAACTCATGGCGTGAGTAAGAGGATTTTTCATCCTCCGTTTGCCGTTGACTTTCCGCAGGGCTTCCATATTGCGTGTCTGCCGGGATTCCAGATACAAGATTAACTCGGAAAGTATGTGCGTGTTCCGTGTTTCCCTGGCCTGGGTAACCCGAGCCATGCGAACTGAAACGAAATAATCGAGACATGCAATCTGGGGAAATGCATCATTAACGACTAATTAGTGGCCGTCCCACATGTTGACCAAACGAAACGAGCTGCGAATCGAAATCAATGCTGGAGGTACTGTGGCCGAAAGGCGCCTTGCCTGCAGCCAGCTCAGACTTTATAATCTGCCGACTGCCTGGCAAAATTAGCAACAGTTTTGCCCCGACGACCGGCGGGCCCAAATCTTTACACCATTAAGTGAACACCAGAGGGGCTTTTAATGCATTGCATGTGACTCTGAAGTGCAGCTCGGGGCCACGAAAGTGCTTGCGACTCTGCAGCCAAGTACTTTGGCGTACGCGGCGTATGCGCAATAAAATGCATCTCAATGGATTATTACGCGGCCATAACTCCAAGCCGCACATCGATAACGGGCACATCTTTGTCTTTGGCCCAGAGCTGCTGCACTTCAGTAAACACAACATTTTGCCGCCAGAGCTTAAGCACAGTGGGTATACTTAGGAAGATGTGTATTTTCCACCTACTAACATACAACAGTGTAATATTTACAGCTGACTTTCAAATTGTAAAATCATTTTCACGGACTTATAGACTCTTCCTATT
>VNJV01013740.1:0-54438 GCA_008042635.1 Drosophila nikananu | reverse complement strand
GTGAGTGTGCTTAGGTGTGCGTGTGTGTCTAACGGTAACGGTGTGAAATGGCGCATACGTAAGCAGCGGCACCATGGATTTATGGGCTTTTACCCAGGAATTATAGACGGTTGAGCTTTGGGCCTTCATTTCTTGTTCGTTGTCCGTCGTCCGTTGTGCGTTGTCTGTTGGCTGTTGTCTGTTTTCGGTGGCTTAAAATCCAATCGACACACAGGATCCGCACACGGGAATATCCTTCGAATACTGGTTGGCATTGGCGAAGGCGTGCGTGTTATTTACTGACCGGAATTACCACTTTCAGCGGAATAATAGATTACACGCACCCATACAAAACTTGTAATTGCTTTTGCCTGTTAACGTGCGAATACAGATGACCAAATGGGGCGTGGCCCGGTCCGCCTACGCCCACACACTTGTGCATAGCTAATGGCCTGTACACCAAGGAAATTAGATTTGCAAAAGTTTACTCCCAAGTTGCAAAATCGAATAAATTTCAATTAATTGTGGAAAAGATTTCATAACAATTTTCATAGCTTTGAGATACTTTTTATTACTTTGCTTCGGTCAATAATATTTTCAAAATACTTTGTTAGGAAAGTAGTAACTTCACTTACTTATTTTTATAATTCAATTTTTAAGACTTTTAAATTGATAATAAAATATTATGTAGCATGGCTGCGGACAAAGAAATTATAAGCAAAAGTGAGAGCTGTGACAAAATATCAATTTTTTCCCTGTTAGTTACTTTATTTTCTAAATAGAATTTTAGTAATACATTTTCCTTCCAGTGCCTGGTTTAAATCTAGCCTTCTGTCATGGCTATTGGCTATCATTAGACCAATATCAAACAAATTCGTTTGGATTTCTGGTTCATGGCTCATTTAAAATGCGAATTTCTTTGGGCTCACTGCGCGCCCCACTCGCCGAAAATTGATGACCCAAGGCAATCGCTATGACAGCCGCATTCAAGTTGGACTTCAGTTATGTAATCGTAAAGATTGCACATCCCGCAAAAAGTCCGTTCCGATGCAGTGATGACGAGAGAGCAGCGACAGCAGCTGCAGGGTATTAAGTGATAATTTCCAAAGTATACACAGACATCGGGATATTTGTTATGGCTGAGCAAATAACCAGATGAAGTTGTAGGGAACAAGGGAGAGTCCAAGGAAGGAATCGAGGAAGAAAATCAAGGGAGAAAGGAAAGCATTTTTCCTTGGAAATTGGGTGCGGAATGAGGGGATTTTGAATAAGACATGAAATTACATTATGATTAATGGTGTATTCTTAGGGATTTATGAAGAAATTTTAACTTTTGATGTAAAGGTTCAATTGGTTAATAAAATAAACAAGTTTGAAAACTATAATCGTATCAAAATTTATGAAATTTAAGTCATCTTAAGTATGTAACTTAAGTATTTGAATTTAATTACAATTTAAGGGTAATTAATTTAAAAAGCACCCATAAAAACAGATTATAATTAATCGGATTTCAAAACCAGTTTGCTGATAACTATACCTACCAATTACAGATTGACTTACTGATATCATTATTTTGTACATCGGATTCGTGTTGAGAACACTTTAAAGCCTTCTGTCACGCTCCGAGGCCAACCCTTCGCCGGGCCATCATTCATTATTTACGCGCATTATGCCGAGTAATCTTTCATTAAGCCCAAACTTTTAACAACAATTTCCAATCCCCCTTCCCCCCGTTATCTGTGAATTGCCTTTATTCCGTCAACCTCTCCATCCCAGCGACCAGTTTAATTTTCACATTGGCGCAGCACGCGCCCAAAGAGTCAATAATCTCAACTGTCAGCACATTCGCCCGAGCCATAAACAAAAACAAAGAGACAGGTCCGGAAAAGCTGAGGGGATGGAGCGGCATTTACCTATTTTTTTAATTACCATAAACAAAAACAACCAGCGAAAAAAATAAAAACTTTTATCATTTATCAAGCGAAAATTGTTGTTGCTGTTCGTTATCGATAAATGCAATAAATCAAAGCGAGCGCCACGTAAACAATCAAGGAACAACCGCGGGCCAAGGATGATCCAGGACTTTCCATCGGAAAGGGGGACCAGCCAGGGCTCCCTTTACCATTTTTCCGAGCTCAAAGTTTTCATTAATTTTCAAGGCTACGCATACCTTGCAATTTTTATTCGTACATATATTCGTTTATTATTTTTTTTGCTACAAACTCGAAGAGCTTTCAGCATCGCCTCAATTACTTCTCAGACTTTTTTCGGGCTTCAGCTACAGAAAATAAAGAAAGTAATTTCGTCTAGGTTGTAGGGGAGCCAGGATTGGGGTGCATTGACTTGGTTTGAGAATTTTCAAGAAATTAAAGTAAGCTTTTGTTCAGATATAATATGCAAAAATGTACCTAGATTAAGTTAAACTCTAGAATATTGTAAGCAAAGTATAAAGCTCATTATTATTTTTAACAAAATTCTCAAGTAACCACTTGATTTAAAATTATTTGTAAACTTTCATATACCATAATACCACCTAAAAGTTGGGAAAATAAAACTGAATTTTCCCGAAAAGCACACCACCTTCAAACTGATTTCAATAAAAAGTAAGCAGTAATTACTTGTAATTTCTTTTAATGCCACTTGGCGAGTCAAGTGCCGTACCGCAAAGCGTTGCAGATTAAGGTTGGAAGAGTTGCAAGGGTTGGTCTGCTTTCGGTGCAGTTAGCCATTTGATTTGATTTACTGGAAAAGTTAATGAAAGTTTACCGGTTGCCAACAGCTAAGTGAGTTATGAAAGAATCTGGGCCATATACCTACAGATATATAAAAGTTAGGGCACTGGAAAGCGATCAGTACGAGCGGTGATTAGAATTGAACTACAGTCCCCGAGATTCCCCTTATTTCCCACTCGCAGCCGCAGTGGCCACCAGGATAATTTCGTCTGAAACTCATTTCGTTTAATGGCGTTCAGGTTTATGCGTCAAACAGATGCGGCCAAGGGTCTCACGAATGCCAAGGGGACAGGAAACGGATGCCTTTCGATGATGTCGAGCATTCAAATGGCGGATTGACAAACTTTTCCCTGCATGGTGGCAGGACGAGTGTCCCTCGGTAGCAACGAAAAAAGAAAGAAAGCAGAAGCGACAATTGCGCCACGTCCTCTGCCTCTTTGGAATACAGTGAAGCACTAACCATTCATCGGTTATGGTAGTTCCAGATCGACATAGTGCAGTTCTAAAAAATGCATTTTAAAATTCAATAAGTAACTTGAGAGCAGAAAGCAGAATGCAAGAATTTAAACTCGTTGAAATCATTGCACATCCTCTGGCGCTACATTGCCTTACTGCTGGCTAACACCAATCGAGATACATTACACACACGGGCGCGTAAATTCAAATAGAGCCATTAGTTCGCGGCAAGCAATCACCACTGTGGCCGTGTGATGTGAGCAGAAGCAATTAAAATGCGGCAAACGACGCAGTAAATGAAGCAAATGCCCCAAATGCGTTCGCCAAAAGCATTCTGCCCCTGCACATGTGGGTGTGCGTGTGGGTGTTGGTCTGGCAGTGCGGGTGTGTGCGTGCGGTTTTGGGAACTAAATTAACAAAGCAACAACAAGAGCATCAGCAACAAAAATGCCAGCCAGCGACTACCAATAACCAAAAGCCAGCAACTTGCGTCATGTAACTTTGGACAATGAATGGCGACGACTGTATGTCGGAGAGAGAGGAGACATCATTTGACGGTGGCAACTAGAAAGGGCAGCCGACTGGCGGTACGAAAGAGATGGAGACGTTAAGTTGGGGCGCTGACGATAATGGTTAACAGGGATATTGGGCACTTGGACAGCCACACGGACACGCGGAGAGCCATATACGAAGGACACTTATTCTGCCATGCTCTCGGTTTTAGTTGGGGTGCATCAATCTGTATTTATCTAACGAAAGATGGAACTTTTACCTTGGTGATTAATAATATTACAAATAAGACAAAATAATAATTAAGTTGAGGCTTCCTTCGTCTAGACTCTTACATATTGATATTCATTAGAACAATTAGAACTTAGTTATTTATACTCTTCAAAATGTTCATTTATTAAGTTCAATCCTTAAGCCAAAATTGATCAAAAATTACAAATACTACCTATGATATGATTTGATATGTTATTATTTCACTCATCAAAATTTTTTTCAAGTTTCCTTATTTCGCCCAACCAAAAAATCACCAAAATTTTCACATACTACCTTTGCGGCTGAGCCACCCTACTGTGTGTATTGGCTGAAACCACAGCGTAGCAAAAGGATTCAACTGCAAAATTACTCAAATTGAGTTGGGATTTGAAATTGCGTGAAAAGACGGCAGCAAGTTGCCATTACCATTCCATTTCCAGCTAGTCGAGCGGCAATCATAAAAGTCAAGCGGAATCTGCTGGCCCCGACCCTCGGTTCCATTCGCTTTGAAGTGCGGAAGTCCTTGGAGCTGCGACCAGGACGAAGACCAGGACAACGCCACGGCCCCACTACATCACCAGCAACGCAATACCTACCAGCTCTGGCAATCACTTTCACTTTGCCATTGTGCATAGTTGATGTGCCGGGGCCACCACACCCCTCCTTTCGCCCTTTTCCACGCAGGTCCTTCCGCCCGCCTTTGTTTTGGCGTTTTAATTAAGTTCTCGCACTTGTAATAAACGACATTGCTTGATTTGCTCAGTGCCGGAGCCTTGACTGCCGCCACTGGCCCCCCGCAGTCGCCCACTGGCATTATTATGGTAATTGGAGGAACAAATTTGACAGTCAGAACTGATTGAGCCCGGGCCATCGCCTTTGGCTGGCTGACAATTTGCGCTGATCAGACTTATTTTTATTTATCCCCCTTGGACTGCAGAATGGCGCTGAGGAAAAATGTTGAGGATAATAAGAGATTGCGAAGGTCCTTAGTCCAAGCAGAGGTAAAATAGGAATTGAAGGGGCCGTATCTTAAAGTTCTTCAGGGGTTTCTTCTAGAAGTTAGCATTTAATGCAATTAAGAATTAAGTTTCTGAAAAGAATACATCAAAAATAGTTTATTTACAATTTGTGTTTAAATATATTTGTCAGTTTACAATTTAATCCGAGTTACAATTTGTTCTTCATTTGTTTCTGACTTGCAAACAACTATGATATATGTTTATGATAATCCAATTCGAAGAGTTGATGGCTTTGTACCATTTTACAATGCAACCGTTTCCATGGACAATATGAAAATGAATATTTCATGGGCTCAATTTGGGTCCTAAATGCAGAGCTGAAAGGACCTAAGAAAATGAAGCCATTTTGGGGTCACTTATCATACTTTACGAGCCACCTCCAAGGTCGGGCATGGCTGAGGAGAATCAGGCGATGTTAATGCTTCCTTATCGAGCAGAAGACACAAACACAGGCCCAGGCCAGACCGTGATTTGTGGCCATTAAAAAACCACCCAAAAAAGAGTATAGTGAACTGGCTTTGATTTATTTGCTGGCTTACAGCAGGCCGCTCCGACTTGGCCAAACAAAAAAGTGCCAAGAACGAAGCCACTCAGATATGCAACATTAAAATTATAGTTAGCTTCGGTTGGCATGATTACATGTATATTTTGAAACCAGCCTGGGCACAGGTATAAATAAATAAAAATGCTACAATTTCCTCACATTTTTAATTACAAACCTATGTCTTTCTCGATAGACTTCCGAGAAATCCAATTTGTCGCTGCCTCGTAGATTTCTTAATTTGCTTTAATTAATATTGATGAATTTCATGAATAAAAAATCAATTTGACGGCATGTGAAATTCTGTGGAATATTGAAGCACATGAGATGCTTTTAATTGAAAGCATAAAACGCAAATTACATGTTACAGGTCTTGAAAAATTCAATTTAAGCGCATCAATCCACTGCATTCTGTGACATATTATTAAATTGTAAACAACCTTTGTGGCAGCCGCAAGTGACACATTAAAAGCATTCGATTCGATTTCCATCAGCCCACTTTTCCGGTCTATAATTAACGTAGTATCATCACCCTGGACATGACCGAACTTGATTATGGTCGCATTACAGTCATTTGATTAACCCGAAACCCTTTGCCGCGACTGTACTCGGGCCCTCACAGTCGCCAAGGTTGAATCGCTTTAATTTTCTGAATTTATTTGCAATGCGCACATTTGCTTTTTGTATTTTGTTAGCTCGATTTTATTTGTTTTTGGCGATAAGTTTTATTGAAACTTTAATTTATTCATATGCTGTGACATTCGCTTGCGGCTCGAGGGCCTTCCCCACACTGAGAGTGAAATTTAATCCACGTAGAGTAAATAATGGAATAACAAGAAAAAACAGTTAAGCAAACACGGGTTAAAAATTAAAATATATATTACCAATATTTGCAGTATGTGAGTTGCATGTACATCAGGCTCTGGCTGAACCCGAAGAGTATCTCCACAGCCCGGCCCGTAATACTTAACAAATTGTCCCGGATGGATTTATTTGCCCATTGTCTCTGTGCTCAAATACAAAATGCAGGCAACAATGGCCAACATTTGATTTGTTTATTTAAATCTTGAATGGTAAAACGGTTAACCTCTATATATAAAATACAAAGAGTGATTAAAAACTGCAAAGAAAAGCTGAAAAAACATAAAAACATAGAACAACTTACACCTATTTTTGCTCTTGCCCATTTCGAAGGTTTAAAATTGATAACAAAACCAGGTCAGTTACAATTCAGTCTTCCCTGGGATACACTGCGAACCCTTGGCCTCAATTACGGCTACGGACAAGTTAATTGCCATGTAAAACAGAGTGAAATTAAAATACACATCATACAAATGTAAGGGTGCGACGGACAGTACTTCGAAGTTGGCGGTGCGAAAAAATTGATCAAATGATAATTAAAAACGAGAGCAAGCCAATAAAAAATGGGCGCTTAATGACATAATAACAGATGACAAATAATAAATTGTTCGCCGAACGAGGCGGACGAACTGCGCAAATTATTGCGCCAAACACACGCAATAAGCAGAGGAACGGGATCCGAATTCCGACGCAGTAGGTCCCTGTGAATTATTGCAGTAATTAATACACGGAGGCAGTGTTCATTATTTTGCAGCCAAAGGACCAAGACAGCAAGGGGATGCGGGGTATAAGGTATTATGATTACCATTAAGCATTAAGGGGCCGAAGACCCGATTCCTAGATATACAAGCCAGATATATGGCAAGAGCGTCATTAACATAAGTATCAACATAATCTCATGTTGAACACAACAGTCCAACGAGGCCCGAAAAATATGTAGCATGCAATGAACTATGGCTCACTTAGGGTTTCCTCTTCCTTTTGACATACAATGAGCGGGTATTATGGATTTGATCAGATGTTTGTTGCATTTTAAATATTAAAATTTTTTTTTAATATACATATTGATAAAATTTAATAATTTAGAATAGCTACTGTAGTAACAAAAATTCAATAAATTAATTTTAAGAAATAAAACTAAAGAAATGTCTTGTCTATCTGGCTCGAAGGACCAAAATGTACAGAGCCTGACCAATACTAATTATTTATCTTAGCAGAATGACGCCTCATGTATATCTCCTAACGTACATTTTTAAATTAAACAATATTTTAAACCTTTGTTGCTACAAAATGTTATTAAGGCAGAGTACACAAAGGTCGTCGTATAAAATTTAGCATCCTTGCTCGCCACCTTTCACCACCTTGTCCTTGGGGTTGGTTACCTGTTCGCTGGCATAACTTAATTATGATGAACGCAGTGAAACGGAACGAATCTCGAGGCTGGTAAGCCGGGAGGCGGTGGTTGTTGCTGCTGCCTGGCCGAGCAGGAAAAAGTGTAATAATAACTATTTGCATTTTATGTGGCGCTTATTTTAGCATAAATTTTGTAGCTTATGAAAAGTATTCGTGTATTCAGCCCAGCCAGCAGCCAGCAGTCAGCAGCCTTCACCTCCGTGCACCCGATTCCCAGTTGGCTGCGCCCCCAAAAGTCACAAGGCGAGGCGAAGTAATGACCCGACCGGTCACACGGGGCGTATGGGTAATTGTGAAAAATACATAAAATAGTGCTAGTCGTCGGCGACGGCTCGGTTGTGTTTTAACTGCTTACGTAAGCCATCCCACGAGGGGCAATATTTAAATTTAAAAAACGTCTATGCATAGGAATTGGATGAAAGTTTTCGCCATTAGGTTGCGAAAGTTTTGGCAATTATGCAAAGAAGGTCAAACTGGAATTGGGTTAACTATATTAATTAGCTTGCCCAAAAAAGGTGTACATTTTGACCATTTTTGTTATTATTTTTTAGTAAATATTAGCAGGCACTAGGTTTTTGGTGTTGATGGGGAAATAGAATATTCGTATTTCTAGTTGTTACAATAAACCGGAAATAATTTATTCTACAGATAATACCCTTACAATTTCATAGCTAAAATTATAAATTCTGTCTTCCCAACTCCAAAAATATATTAAAGAATCGTTAACTATAGTTGAAATTTAAGCCAAAACTGAACTTTCGATATAATTTTCAACATTTTAGGCTGATTGTACTCGTTGCTTTCGGCATTGTGGAAATTTATTTTCCCGTCGTGGCCACTTGGTTCACCCATTTGAATATGTTGCCGGGCACTTTATATCAATCGGATTCAATCAGCACTTACAGTGCTATATTCCATATACACTCGACTCAAGGTCAATTACAGTCGTTTGCCCAAAGTGATGCCATTCAGTCGTCTTCGTCGTTGTTGTGGTGCTAAAAGCCTGGCCAACAATCTAATCATTAGCCACTCTGGCCATATTCAAAACGCATTTTATAATGGACCCATAGGCTTTGGCCTAAGCCCACTTGACAATGAGGGGCAATTCCCCATAGAATAGGGAATCTAGAGACTCGCAGCCATCGATTTTGATCATGATTTTCCCAAAAGACCACTTTTTCCAGGATTTTCCAGAGACACTTTATTATGGCCAGGACCTTAACGCAATCAAGATAAATCGACGACAATTGTGCCTATGTGGCTATGTGGGAGTGGGGCAAGTGGCGAATTCAGTTTATTGACAAGACGCCGCTGTGGCGCATTTATTGATTTTGTTATTATTTCGAATAATAAAAAAAATCAGAGAAATGCAAAATAAATAAATTTAAATAAAGTACTTTGCTCCGGAGCCGGCCATTCCGTGTATAATTTCATTTCGCCTGGCTCTCGGGAGTGTGTATTGTCTGTGGGACTGGGCTGTTAACCAATATTTACTGAAATTGTGGGCGCATAAAAACTGCAAAAATATTTTTGTTTCCGTTTGCCTCTGTTATTCCTGGTTTTTATATTTCTTCTTACTTCGGCAGGCGCGTGTGTTTCACATATTTAAATATTTAATTAGCCCCTCAGGAAGCCGACATTCGACAGCCTTCGGCTTTGCGGCGCCGGCATGCAGCCTCCTCGCAAAAAGGTCAACTTGAGTGTGGGCCTGATTCTTTAAGCAAAAACCAATTAATTAAGAAGGTCAATATTTGTGCCAACGGGGGGCGGCGACGGGAAAAGCTCTTTGAAAGGGAGCCATGAAATATTTAAAAATCTTGAAGCACTTGCCAAGAAATTTGAGCAATCGAAGGGACCGAAAGGGAAGCAGGAATTAATGAATAAAACAATTTGGGCAGAGGCGTGAAGTAAACAATAATTAAATATGAATAGCCCAAGACGGAATGGAATTTTTATTAGGTTCTTTCACATATTTAAATAAAAATCTAGCATTTTGAATGAATCTTTAAGACATTATCCAAAAACGTTTAAAAACCTAATTAAAGTCAGATTAAACCAATTACTTTTGCTCACTTTAATCTTCCTAAAGTCTCCTTCCTCAAAATGTTGTGTCATGTTCTTCCAATTTATGTTTATTTAATTGCTCCCTCAAAATGTAATTTCTAAAAAATATTACGAAATAATAACGCCGACGAGGAAATGTTCCACATAATGAAAGCAAAGCAAAAGCGAAAAAAAGGAAACCAGTGCCCGGCGGGCAAGGATAGTCCATTCCCGAGCTAAACACGAGAAATTCAACGGAGAATCGTATTAAAAATGTGAATTTCCACGCAGACAAGGAAGTTACCCGCTGTTGGCACATCAGAGAATGTTAATTAAACGCAATTGTAGTGGGAAACCAGTGCGGGCGCAGTTGGCCCGCTCTGGTTTCGGCTGCCCACGCAAGATGTCAGGAAAATGTTTTCATTTGTCATTAACAAAACGGCCTAACAGACCGTTAAGGAGCCAAGGCGGAACGGGGCGACACGACAGGACACACAGGACGGCACAGGCGGCACAGCACGGAAAGCGCACCGAAAGGTCGTGCTCTCGGCCATAAAAGCAATTCAGAATGTAATTACGCCACGACGGCATGAATAATGCTGTCTGGCCGGGATGTGTAAGTGAACTTATTATAATGTGCCGTGCACGCGACTCCGGCCGGCGACAATTGATACTGTCAGAGATGCGGCATTGAAGGGTTCCTCTGCGTCACTTGCAGGCCGCTATCCTGATCCAGATCCTGGACACCGGCCAAGTGGTTAAATTCAGATGAACAGCGCAATTGGACTGGACTTAATGGCGGCCATAAAGTCTGCGAGAATCGTGCGAGATTTAATTGGAGTCCCGATATACCAGCAAAAGTCAGATTAATAATATCTGAATATCATATTTAATTAATTCATATCTAAAGTAATCGCAGATTTAGGTAAATCGAGTGGCTTGAAAAATACGTTATAATTAATTTCAATACTAAAATTATTTCTCAAAATGCTGGTCAGCTTATACCTTTTCTCCCTGTGCATGCACACACACTTTCATTCCGATTTAGCCCCAAAATGAAACAATTAAAATGCTCCGCGGCAAGGACTTTTGCGTGCTGCCCCCAACAAGCAAAAAACCAATTTGAATAACTCAATTAATGACAAGGCCAACAGGGCCACAAGTGAAGTATCCTCGAGCCCTGCCAAGAGAGCAATGCAGAAAAAAAAGCCAATTTTGATTTCAATTATTAAATTTTCTCGGGAAAAAATAAAAGACAGCCCCGACAGCAGGGAGAAAGTTATATTAAATATTCATTATAATAATCTACAGGCTGGAATAAGTCAGCGCAAAAGTAAAAGTTGGCATTTGGTTTTGCTCGGTCTTTTCACACAGCCAGAGAGCCAGACAGTCAGCCAGCAAGTCAGCCCCCATAATTCAAGGGATTTCACTTTGCCTAGAAGAAATGTCGAGGGAAAAAGTTTGCTCCAAGAGGTGGCGCGGAGGGTGGAGGACCAGCGCACATTTTATATGTCGGCAAACATATTGAATTCCAATTTTGCGCTTCAAAGTTAACGTGCTGCCATTACATTAAACGTGATGAGAATTAACAGCCCCCGATTCACTCGGCCTGTGTTTCTGTTTATTCCCCATCCCCTGGCGATCAAGTGTGTGTGTGCTTGGGGGCGGATGTCCTTCTGATTGGAGGCGTGGTCATAGGGAATAGCAACGCCTGACCTCTTGCCAGCACTAAATTAAATTTGATGGCCCACAAATAATGCCGAGTGTCTAATTATTTTCCTGCTCATCCCCCACAAAGCGATGGCTCTTCAAGTATCCTCGGCACACGCTGCGTATACGCAATTAGCTCATGAACGTCATGGGCGGAAATGTATGGGAATATGCAAAATATTTACTCGGCACGTTAACTGCAGACATTTGCACTTGAAAGCAGCAAAGTGAGTGGGCAAGTGCACACACGAAACTAACGTATATCAATTCATACTAAATAACAACATTTCTGGTTTCTCGACAGGACTTAAGGTCCTGAAGCTATAAGTGGACTTTGCACTTTCAACGAGGAACTAAGCTCAAGTAGTTGAGCCCCTCAAATGTGATATTGGTGAATTATAATCGGTTTAATAAGTATTTAATACTCTGTTTAATTAGGGGCACTTGCAAGGGGTATTATGATAAAGGGAAGTAACTGATAATAAGCTTAGATAAATAGTACTTAAGTAATTTAAGTAATTATTTGTATTCTACGTGAAATCTATAATAACAAGGATAGTGTGGTCGGATTCTAATACATTTTAGAGAGTACTCACAGCTCTGGTTTAGGTTACAATAAATACCCAGTTTAATTATTATATTATGCCAAAACCAATTACAGATTTTACCGAAACTTCCGTTGAGATAAGCTCGGGGCAGAAGTCCCTCGACAAAGCCCAAAACGTGACTGATTGAACAATTTGCAGTGTGCAGTCCCCACAACTAATACGCTTTTAATTACAATTTGTGGTTAAATGGCATAAAATGCAGCACAAATACTCAATGGGAGGCAGCACAGCCGGATGCTGCACAACGGAGTCAAACAAAAATTGAGCATATAATTTGAATATTTGATGAAATTGCCGGGCGCACACAGCCGCTCCAATCAAACTAAACTAATTTAAATCAAATTTGCCAGTACTCCAGACAAAGACCACTGACAAAAAGTGCACCATAATGAGTGCCATTAAAAGCACAAAAGGGGATCCCCACACTCGGATCCTATTAAAAGCACAAAAGGGATGTTTCCTCCCCACCCAGCTCACATGTTGATACAATTACGTGTGAGCACAAGGGGAGGAGGTTGGCAAAAGTTAAGCTTCACCCCTTTTTTTTTGCCATATAACTTATTTAGCAATTTGTCATTCCAGTTTGCGTATGCAGTTTTTTCCACCGCAAAGTCAATAAAACAAAGTTCAACGGGGGGTAAATCGGCAAACAGAGGAATCCAAAACCCAAATCAGTGTGTGCCAAGACCCCCCGAAACACTGGAGGAGGGAGCCAAGGCAAATCGAATAGCAAGTGAACAAGTAGCCAATGAAGTATGGTGCAATCAGATGCATTTTCTCTGGCAAACCTAACGAGGGAAAAACTCCGATTCATTGTCTCGCAAATTGATATTGTCCCAGCAGTGTGCCGAGGACTCGAATCGACAGCCAGGCACACATTTATCTGGCGAAAGTTGTCAAAGATTTCGGTTGGAATTGGCCCAGTTTGTTAGGCAACAATTCGTTTACATGATAACAATAAAACTGTTTTTGCGGCTCTACCAGTCGCTGCTCTGCTCTCTGCATTTTCTTTAAATATTTGCCAGATTTATTAGCCTGCCAGATGCACACAAAACTTTTGCGGCCACTCTGCATTTTCGTATATATTTTTTCTCATTTTAAGTTCTTCTATATTCCCATCCCACATATTTTTTGGTGTATTTTTTTTCATTCTCTACACACACACTCACATATTGCTTTAGTTGTACACTCCTTCCCCAGTGGTAGTGAGCTGGTGGAATATAAATTGCAAGCCGCACAGCGGAATGCGCAATTACAGTGGCGAGAGTTGCTAAAAAACGATGAGCCCATATGAGTAAGTTCAGGCGACCAAGATTTCAAGTAGGAACTCTGAGAGGATATTACTTTATAGGAAAAATAAATAAAATACGACTTGAGACTAATACTAAGAATAGGAAGGGTTGCGATTAAGAAAAGTTGTCTACGTTCACAAATGTAGATTTATTTGTAAATTAAAGCCAGGATATACCTGTGAAAATTAAAATGAAAAAAAAAAACAATCAAGTTTTTAAAACTTGTTCAGTAAAATCAAAGGCCCAAGCCCCAAGATTTTGTGAACTTGAGGGTAGATTTTGTCGGTTGGTTGGTTGGTTGGTTGGCTGATGGAACTTGGCAACACAACACCCTTTGTGTGTTTGTATGTGCATAGGTACACACATCCCTCTAAGTGTGTGGCGTGTATCTACGTGAGTGGGCGGTGGGGGAAAACTGTTATTACAAAGTAAAATTTGCAGTTGGTGTTTTCTTTAGCATTTTTTTATATTTAACAGCAGGAGAGGAAGCAGCTCGCTATTGTGCCGGCAGCTAGCTCTTTCAAACGCTCTCTGACCCTCTCTTTCACACAATCTTGCTAGCCTCCTTTATACCGCTTGTTGTGAGGTTAACTGCTTGCTGAAAGCAACATTCTGTAAACCACGGCTTAAAGCCTTTCGAGTTTTATAAGGAACACTCGAAAAAAATTAAGAATACAGTTAAGAACTATAGCTTGCGAATTAGTAGAATTATCTTATTTTGAAATTGGAAAGTAATAGTTAATTGTTAAATGTTAATAACAGAAATGCACATATGTACCTCAAATTGATCATGTTATCTTAGAATTTATACTTATACGTTTAGTTTAAAGAAAATACATAAACATAGCTGGATTTTCCTAAAAAATCTTACAAAAAATGCTTCGAAATTTTCTGTTTGATAACTCAATTATCTTTACAGAATAGAAGCATACTTTAAGAAGCCGTGGAAAATGTAATTTCCCCACCAACATTTTTTCCATTAAAAGTTTTTTTTTTTAAATTTAAAACAGATAATACTCTTCCCGTACCAATTTCTTCCAGTGCCTGGGTTCATACGTGCGCTAACGAGTTTATAACAATTGTGGCCTGGTCCTGGCAATCTGGCACTGTAATTACAGCCATCTACCGGCAAGAATTCGCATTAGCAGCCATCAATGTGTACAGCACACCTATGCGTATGGAATCCACGTAGCCCGGAGAGAGCTCCTCCTACTGAGCATTTTGGACACGCGCGTGATTTTTATGATTATCAATAATACTTAGCCCCGGCAGGCAGGTGTACAAATTTCAGTGGATTTGGCAGCGAGAATTTATGACCTTGGCGGCCTATAAAAATGCATGATGCGTACGTGTTAAGAGGGCTTTGGGCAAAGGCCAGGGCTAATACGGCCATGGAAATGGGTCCCGTCCCCGAGGAATACGAGTGCTTTGGAGTATCTCATGCGGTGCTTATGATTGACAATTTTATTTGAGCAACATACTTTTCAATTACTTTTCCGTTCCAGTCCCACTTAATTGCATTCTGTCATTTACCACATATGGAAATGTGAGATATGAAATGTGGCACATCCTTCCCATTTTATTCTCCCTTTTGTGCGGTTTCATCTGCCACTAGATGAGTAAGATTTTCCAATCATTAACATGCCGTCAGCATAAAAGTCTGCTCCTGATTCCAGCTTCATGGCTTTGTTTGTCTGGACATTTTTGTGGTTTTATTAAAAACTTGTTCGTAAATATTTTCATGGGCTCCCTGACTCGCCCTTGATTACTTGCCATCGTTAATAGTTTGATTTTATAGTGCTGTAAATTTGAGTCATTAATTGCTTTCGCAAAGGCTCCTTAACTTTTTACGACGTCCGGCACTCTCGAGATGATGAGCCGGGAGCTGAGTCAGCGGTGAGTCAGAGACTTAAGCCAAGTTAATTGCATTCGCAGAAAGAGTGTTTATATATGTGAAAGCTTGCACATTTCCCAGGGCAGAGGTGAGCTGAGTTTATGGGTAATAGATTTGCGGTGGAAGCAAGTTGATGGATATACTGATGGTCCTCTTGTAGCCATGGTTATGTGTTAATATTTATACCCTGTGGATTGCTTAATTTTTGGTGAATGAGAGCAAAAGATAAGTGATATCTCTATACTGTACAGTATTTTCCATTTTATTTTGAACCAAATAAACACAAAAATACACAAATTTCCTGAAGATAGAACAACAAGTATGAGCTAATATATTCATTTACCACAAATAAAACCATTAGCCCATTGATTTTTCTCTTACTCCCACATCCTGGCAGACCTAACCATGGCTTCAATAAACGCACTCTCCATTATTCATTAATCCCTTGGAAAATTCGTGTTGTTTCTTCCTTCATTGGCAATTGTCCGAGTTAGTATGCAAATTATGATGCGCAAATACATTACATGACTTGCCTTAAACGCTCCCATTACAGTATCACGGCCATCGAATCAGCCGCAGAGTCCTGGCCCATGAATATATATCTATCTTTAACCATGAATATCCATCTATCTAAATGCCTGACTGCCGCTGATCCCGCGCGTGTGTCGTGGAAATGTCAGAAATAATAACGCGAGATAAACAAGCGCAATTGACATGCAAATACAATTTTCGCATTGGCATAGGGGCGGGTATCTGGGGTTGGGAAATGGAAAAATCACGGCGCCAGGGTAGGAAAACGTTGGCTGAATTTCAGCTGAGCTCAGTTAGTTGCTTTTGTCTCAGCCTGCGAAGGAGGATAGCTTGCAATACTTTTGTTTTCAGCTGCCAGCCGCATTTGGCTACGAAACAAATATAACAAATATAAAATATTTGCCCTGCCCGATTTCATTTGTTGTCACAAGAAATCAGAGTCTGTCTGGGTCCCAGATTGGATATCAACCTGTGGCCATTTTCAGACGCAAACAAACCAAGTAGGAGACGTCAGCTTAACGTTCCTATATAATAGAAATATACACACAAAAATTTAAAGAAACAGGCATACACTTTATACGAAAATTAAGACAAAGCCAGCCATCCTTCTTATGACAATATTAAAATAATTATAGTGCATATTTAGGTATTTATTTATCTAAGTAGCACTTAAGTTAAATTTTTTGTATTAAACTCAGTTTTTTCAGTGCACTTATCTCTTATGTATATGGCTACTCAGAGAGATAGAAATATGTTGGGCCACACGCACGGGTAAACAAGTTCAATTAGCATAAATATTTCTGGCATAGAAATTCGCATTTATTGCCAACGTTTGCGTTTTTATGTTTATGTTATTATCCTCCTCCATGCTTTGTTGACAGTGAGCGGAAATGGCAAAGCTAATTTACTAATTGTTTTCATTAATTAGCGAGGGATATGTGCAAGTGGCTTATATGCTTAGTGACTATTTGATTGTTGCCCAGAGTTACGGAGTTGGGGCGGCCGAACATATGCCACTGCTCTCCGGCAGGAAGTGGCGAGGGATGAGGCTGATGGGTAGGAAGTGGGGCTCTGTTCAATGACCCACTTGGAAAGTGACAGAGGAGGAGCCATGGAGAGCTCACTTAGTGCCACACTCTGCCGTTTTGCCATTGCAAACCAAATAAATAATCAAAAAGGAGCCATGTTCTACGAGTCGAGAGACGACATAGAGCAGATGCCCTTTCGAAATTTATCAAACGTATTAGAGGTAGTATTGTAAACTGGGTAAGTGAGTGAAAATGTACGCTTTAATCATTAATATTGTATTAGGTCCAAATAAGTTCTTGAGAAGATAAATATATACACCTTAGTTAATTGATTTTAGTTTGTAAATATGGTAAATAATATTTAAGCTTCAAATAAAATATAAGCAAATCAAAATGTTAATATTTCTGGACACATGTAATATCCTGAATAACCAAACTTTAAGAGTATTCCGTTCTACATCTTTTACCAAAATTCAGGCAGCTTGGGTTTCTACTTCGTTAGCTCTTCAACAGAAATGCACTTGATCAAAAATGGCGGGCTGTGGAAATGTAGCAAAAAATAATGAAGAAAAAAAGTCCAAGCCGAGAATGTGACCAAGTGAGGTCCTGTCGTGGCACAGAACCGAGTGGCATCCACACGTCTGTTGCCATTGAGTGCAGTCAACCCATTTCGACTCGAAACAGATTTCAGGGCAGCCAGCCAGCAAGAGTCGAACTCTAGTCCGGGGTTCGGAGTCCTGATGCCTTCCGCTTCCGCCCAGCTAGGTAATGCCCCTAATTGCAAAAGTTCAATGCCTGCGGCCGCATATGCACACGATGACCTGCCCCAAAATGTTGAATTTGTGCAATTGCAAAAGGAGCTTGGCAGGCCACATAAGTTGGCAGATCATTTCGAGACCAAGTGCGGCGTAACTTGCTGACCAGACCCCGAGGCGACATCCCTCATTAGGTGAAGCCCAAGCCGGAGTCGGTTGATGACCTTTGTGGGAGTGATTGGAAATTAGATCACAGGAAGAACATTTCCTAGGATTAAGTCCACTGCAAATAAAGTCTTTATTTCCGCCTATAACTTATATTTGCGATTTTCTATTTTATTTTTTAAGAGAAAGCCAAACTTTTAGTCGCTAGGCTAATTTTCAGTTTCATTTGGAGCTGATAGCATTTATAACTTTAAGCTTAGACGCCTTATTCATTCCTTCATTTAAGCATTATTCTTGCTTGTGGTTGTAACACCGCCCAGCCTATCCCAACAATTTCCCAGCCTTTCCCGCCTTCAACTCAGCTGCGGAAAGTTGGCAAAGATTTGAGCCGTGGCTTATTAAAATGCGCACGTGTCAACGTGCACTAAGGCCAACTGCCACTTAGAGATACTCTGAGGCTAAGTAAATATGCAGCCTGGCTTTGGCATTACTCATACGCCCTGGTGCCGCTTATGCATGCACGCGAAAAATCAATTATTTAAATGGAAATATTTCTCAACGCAGCGTTGTCCTTGCGGCCCTTTTTGTGCTGTGCGAGAGAAAAACGAAGTGCATATGGCCTGGCAGGCGGCTGGTGGTTAACTAAAAATATTAGAGCAACTTTGACAACATTTTTAATCAATTTGGCCATGCGACGGGAAAGCCCCGAGCTGTAAAATGAAAATGACACAGTGCAGTGTAAGCTGCCCCCTGTAGTTCACATTGTTTAAAGAAAAGGGAAAAAGAAAAATGAGGCATTTACAAGAGCTACGAAAAATGAGGAAATATGTGCAAAGGAAAACTTATTGCATACTCGCAGTCGCGACACGTTTTTGGTCTGTTTGTATGTGTTGGCGGCGGCTAATTTAATTGCAAGAGCTAAAAGTTTTGTGGCACGCATGGAATTTTAGAAAAGTTTCCCGTTTTTTCCCACTGAAATTATGAAAAATTACACCTTTCCCGATTTAAGGGCTTTAATAGAGGGCATATTATATGCAGGACAGAGTACCGACGAGCCGGCTACACAGGTGTTTTATTGCAGGTCGCTTCGGGCCAATGGAACTGAGCTCACAAAGACATGCCATACGTACATATTTTAATTAATTTACCAGTAGGTGAAATATGCCGGCATTCTGTAATCAAAACAAAAATAATATCGTTATGGACTTTGCACAGTCAATGTAGTTTAAATTAAATTTTCATTTACCCAACTGCTTGTACTTGGCAACTTGCAAATTGTTTTTAAGTTTGCCTTGCGTCAGGAAGTTAAGTGTTCTACAAAGTTAAGGTCTACTTATACTTACCTAATGAGGAAATTAAATTGTTAAATCAATATTTTATATTATACAGGTCATTTGCCAGAAAGTCTACAAATATCATTATAAAAAATAATAAAATATATTTGTTAATTCAGGAATGTAATCAAACTCTCACTCTTGCTGCATAGTGAGTGTCGAGAAATATCAAGTCAATATAAGTACATTGGCATTTTGTAGACAAGAGTTGCTTGGTAATTATTTAATGTATGATTAGTTTTGGTGATTGCCAGGCCGAGTAGTATCTTTCCTCTTCCGATTCCCCTCTGTTTGCGCAACTCAGTCTGAGTATTCAGGCAGCACATGCATAAATCATGAAATTATCTAATAAGGCCGCCGCATGACTTATTAAGCGCTGCTCTCGGCGGATTTGATGGATATAAATGGCTTGGAGCGCATGTGTGTGGGTTGCTAAATAAATAAAAGCCTTAAGCATATTTTCAACTAATTTACTAAAATTTGTTTGAGCAGCACCCAAAAGGATTTCACTTTCCCACGAATCCATTTAACTTATTGGACATCTCAGTTGTGGGTTGAGTTTGCGTTTTGCTTCTTATCGTTTGAAGTTTTAAGCTTCTTTTCTGGCTAACCGCTTACTCTAAACAAATAATGAGTATTTTTGGAGCTTTGGATTCTTAAAGATTGTTGTGCTGACCAGCGAGAATAAATTCGCTTTATTTATGGTCATTTTTGGAACTAAGCCAAATTTTACTTTTACCATTAATCTTCATAATTTTTATTGCTATTGCCTGAAAAGTTTATACTTTAGTCTGCTTAAAGACAATGCCAGCTATGATATTAAGTAGTTTGCTTAGGCATTTATTTTGATCAATGAACTAACTTAATATAATTATCAAATGCATTCTCATTAGGGAAAACTTTAATATTTAAATATTTCAATTAAAGGAACAAGCATTTCTATGCTTCTGCTCTCTAGAAATTTCCATTTTCTTGTTAAGCTTTTGTTATATGCATCTCTGTGCCATTTTATTCACTCGATTCAGTACGCGATGACCAAAACCGAAACCATAATTGACTTGTTAAGCAAACGAATGGTCGGGCTGGACTCGAATGGAATTGGAATTGGCTTAGCAATGGGTGAAGCCATTAAAGTTAATTTAAAGTGGCTCGACATTGCGGCTCTGGCTCTCTGGCTAAATTAATAATGGTTTATAGTCACAGAGGGAGACAGCCATACTTCTGCAGATTCGTGTGGCACATGTGGCGTATGCGCAATGTTTGTTTGCCGGCTTGCAGTTATTAAAATGCGGCAAGCAGCAGCAACAGCGGCAGCAGCGGTGGCAGAGCCCAGAAGCATCGGCAGCAGAAATAGTGGTGGCAGCTGTTGTTAGTGCGCTAATTTCGCTAAACATGCAAATCACATGTACGACTCGCTGCCAATGCTCGTGGTGCTCCGCCTGACCCCCATTCCCACCCACTACATACACACACACACACACACCCTAATGCAAAATGCACCCTAACTGAGTTCAAGCACTTGAGTTGATGTCGCGGCCCTGGCACGCGATGTGCGACGCTCTGGCCTGCCGTAGGCATTTTGCTTTGCAGGTTGTCATTACGATGAAAATTGTGCGCACAAGTACTTAATAACAAGTGCCGCACAATGTGGCACACACGCACACCAGCAGCAGCAATCCGTGTAAGCAAGCACGGCGAGAAATAAAGGAAATTGGTCAGGATAACTAAGCTAATGTTGATTTTACCCTCAAGTATCATATTAAAAACGTTTAGTTAGATACAAAAATGTAGTAGAGAGAATATTATTAATTAATATATTTCTGTGCCTGCAACTATTTGTATAAGTACTCAGTTTTGGGGCACAACAAAGTGTTGCTAGTGAGACAACGTGTCGCATTAGCAATGTGTTGAATTTTAAATGATTTGTAAGTGCCAGAGCTCGGCAGCATCTCCCACTTCAAAGTAACTGCGTCGTACCCGGCGTATACGCAACATTGTTGTCCGCTCCTTGCAATGGCAGCTGTTGCCTCGAGTCACCGCCTCCTCCCCCACCAGCCCCTTTGCAATTGCATAAATTGGCAATAGTGTTCAATGTATTTTTAACTCTTTTGCATAAAAGTTTCCTCCGCAGCTGTTGGATAACTAAAAAAAGAAAAAAGGTCCTCAAAACGGTAGGGAACCTGTTATCGGTTGTAGAACTTAATTTGCTGCATTTGCCGCTGCGGTCACACGAAGATTGCCGTTCAATGGCTTTGATTAATAAAGAATTCATCTGTGGTGAAACTAGGAGCAAAAGTTCACTTCGAAGCACATAAAGTTTAGCATTTGGGATGTTTGCATTCTTGGAATTCATGGCTCCTAGTTGCCTGATTGCTGTCTTGCCAGCCGCAGCAGCAGAGGCAGTTGCATGTTCATCTGTCTGGCTAGGGACAAACATCATCAAGGAGCAGATGCTCCTGTTGGGAATCCCATTCCATTCCTCTGCCCACCCAACCCCCAACGATTCTCCCCGGAGGCTGTTTCTGTTGCGGTAAGAAAATGCTGGGGCTCCCACAACAGTTCCTCGGGCTGAAAGCTACGTCCTCACACGTCTCTGATTTCCCGCTGTGCTCGTCGTAAAAAGAAAATTAAATAAAAACAACTACGGGCGAAGGCATTCCGTTGTTGCAAATTTAAGACAAAATTCCCTCGCTACACTGGGTATTGTTTGAGGGAGTACTTGGGTTCAGGCAGTTTATGTAACAAGGAGAAGGACCCGAAATCCTGTGGGAAAACCAAACTTTGACGTGCACACTGAGTATTGTCAGTTCATGTGGCTTGAGCTGGGAGGTTGGAATATTTTTCACTGACCTACTGAGTAGTGGGTATTCCATTGTCGAGGCACTGCTTCAGTAATTTCTTTATTCTGCCAGAGTGTTGACTAGTTTTAGGCGCCGCTCCGGGCCAAAGAATTTCCGCGTTTTTATTTCCAGCAATTTACATGCGTCCTCGGCAGTAATTTGTAACCAGAGGAGGCACGAGGCACATTCCAGCCATCGGATGCAGCGCTCCTTGAAGGCACCCCCGGCTCTTTCTCGCTTTTCTACCATTTTTGCTTTCACTTTTAAACGTGAGTTTATATTCAATTTATTTGATTGTTTGCCGTTCGCCAGTTTTGTACTACAAAAGCGGCGAATTCGCTTAGTTTTGTGGCATTTGCATGCGACGTCATTCGGTTTGAATTCCATTTCACTTCCCATTCAATTTCACTCGGCTTTAACTTTGTGCCATGAATGATAATTGAGTTTTACTTGCCCTTTGTTACGGGTTCCCTTATTGTTGTTTTGGATTGTCATTGTTTGCCGTTGGCCGAGAGACAAATAAAAATGGACCCTTAAAAAATGAATAAATATAGATGCTTTGTTTATAACACAGACTGCAAAAATATGAAGGGTTATTTTTAGCTTTAAGGGTAAGGATAGACGACTCCATTATAAATGTCACAATATTTTATATTTAAGGAATTATACTAGTGCTGAGGTGAAAATAAAATTAAAGAAGAAAATATATCAATCATATCAAATTAAATGAAATTCTTTTGATTCTCGCTTTCAAATAAATATTTTCATTCGACTTTTTTAGCTTTTTGATATTTGATAAATGCATCTAATCAATCTCACTTCAAGCGCTAAAATCGCTCATAAATGCATCCATAAATTTGAACAATGCCGCCAATCGCTTTTGGCCAAATTCCCCCGCCTAATCACCCCTCTTCGGCCATTGAGTTATGCAATCAATAAATGTGGCCGGTGGGATTGTGCGCTTGTCAAACATTTTCAGAAATTTGTCCGTATAGTTTTTAGTCTGGTTAGACCGCGAGCCTGTTGTGCAGGTAGAGAGTATTTCAATTATTTTAATTACAGTTGGCAAGCTGTAACTTCGGTTGCCTATTCGCAATTATTTGCCAATTGCGGTTGTCACTACCGCCTAGTCTTCGCCCCGACCAACCATCAATTTGGCTGGCAATTAATTTTACATAATTTTCGCGATGCTCTTACCCGTGTTTGTTCCTGTGGTCTGCCGCCCAGGTTTTGGCTAACTTTCAGCTCAAGAGTGCGAATGAAAATCAGTCAAAATGTTGCAGCAGCGGTGCGCGTAATGAATGTGTGAATAATTTACGAGTTGCCTGAGTGCCTGAGCTGCGATGGTGTTATGAAAGCGACAAAAGCCGTGTGAGCCAGTAAGGGAGTTGAGCAAAGGGGTGGCTATAGCCTCGGGGCACCTACAATATTTATGCAGAGAGAAAAATAATCGCAAGGCAACCCTTAGCTGGTAGTGATTTAAGCACAAACTAGAGCATCAAGTTGGTGAATTTAAAAATATATTATGAGACAACGTTATTGGGTTTGCATCAAGGGAAGTAATCTGCCTAGAAAACTTGCTGTACAAATTAGAAATCCACATTTTTAAAGAATTTAAATTTATTTTTTAAAGTATGTACTTATACAATATTAGTTACCTTTTAGTTATATTTTTTCAACGTGTGGTCAGCAGTTTCCAAGTTTCCCAGTGAATCTCAAAGCTGTCTGCTTGCGGTTCTCTTTTGATTGTCCCTCGCTGGCCGGCAATCAATCAGGAAGTCTGCTCAAGGCATTCTGGCCGAAACTCTGGCTAAAAGCAGCCACAACTCCGGCACCAGAGAGCGGCCGCTGCACCTGCTGCCCGTGGGGCAACTTCTTCTTGGCCAGAGCCGGAGGTTCAGAGCTCCGGCTCCAAAACGCATGAAATGCATTAGGGTTGCTTAATAATTCAGCAGCTGTTGTAAGCCACTGCAGCTCAGGTCTGCTCAGCTAATTTCGAAGAGCTCGCCGACGTCTAAAACTCCGCAGAATGAGATGTGGTGGCAAAATGCAAATGCTGTGCTGAGGAAAAGGCAAGGAAAATGGCAAATAATCGCTTAGCTTAACGGAAAGTGTTTCCAGGCGGTGGGGTGGAGAGCATTATGAGCATTGAATGGATTTCATACCAAGCTGAGACCACAGACAATAAGATCAGTCAAGGGGTTAGACAATCGCTTTCTGGAAGGTGCACCCCACTTTTATTGAATTTATGGACAAGCTCAGTCATAAAAATTGATGTAGATGCCAGGCGAAGCGTTGTAGTTATTTGTAGGAAAACTTTTTATCACTGTAATTATTGAAATTAAATATTGCACGGTAATTTTTCATGCTCCTTCAGCTTTGGCCATCGTTTTCGAAACTCAAAGCCAGCATCTGAAAAACTTTTGTTCACTTTTCGTCAGCTTAATTAAAAGCTCTCTATTTTTACCCCCTCACTTTTTTTTGTAGAGAAAGAGGAAATGCCATAATTACAGGGCGCGCTCTCCATCGGCAACTACTATTTAGATTGGTAATGAGCGCGCTTTGCTCCTTCCCTCGCTCAGTTCATAAGGAATGCGTTACTAATTATTTGTAATTTGCTTTGATTTGTGCTACTGCTGCAAGTTGGCAGCCAAAGTGCCGCTTAAGCACATTTACGTGCTGTCCATTAATTGGAAATATTTAAGGCACTCGAGTGCACTCCAGTGGCACGGATTCCCTTTGGGCTGTATTCATTCTTTTCTCCCTTGTTAAATCATTTATGCCCGCCCAATTAAAAGTTAACGTCTAATTATTGCGTACAAACGAGTGCAGCTGACCCCGGGGCTATGTAACTCGGCCCACGCGGCGTATGAGTAATTCGGAGGGGAAGGGCCTGGCCTTCGCCGATATGCAAACTATTTTCGCGTGCAAAATGCAAACTAAATAGATACTAGGGCTGCTCAAACCAGCGTTTGAAATTCCTTCTTGTACGCCAGGGTATTTCCCTTTAATTTTCGGTTGGTTTCTGGTCGGCAAGGTGGCCAACTATGCATGACGTTGATTGGGCTAACGTTCCCTGCTGGCTGCGTGTTTTTGAAACTAGGCTTAGGATTTGGGGTCACTGCACACATGAGCAAATGTGGTTTAGTTTGCATTAAAGAAAACTCAATATAGACATATTTTTAAGGTGCTCTTGTTATTTAAGTTTTTCGTAAAGAATATTTTCCATATAGTTTAGCTCTTATTGAAATTTCTTTTCTTTTAAAGGCTCTGGTAAATGCATGTTGATCTTTGATAAGCGCAAATACAGAGATAACTTTTTTGTAACATTTTTCCAGAGCCATAACCATATTTAAATGAATAAAAGTCCTTGGGGTCCACAGAGCCTTGTCGGCGGAATTTTCATCACACTTTTTTGCAGCACTGTGTAGTCAATGTTAATTTCTGGCAGCGATAAAAAGAATTTCTCCTTTTTTGGCCGGCCAGCTGCCTGCTGTTGTCGCTTATCTCGCGCAACACAAACAGCTAAATAAACAGGTACACAGGACCACACTCGCGCACATGGACACTAGCTGCAGCTGCAACAACAAGGACTTGCCACACATCGTTGCACGTTACAGAAATCCAACAGAATGGGATTAAAACTTATTTAGCTCCGTGCAGCGTTTACTTTTTTGCCCCCGTTTCCACGCGGGCTTCTATAAATTTATGACACGCTTCGGTGTCCTTCCGCCACCCACCCACACACATAAACACTAACACCCGCCCCCTGTTCCCCCAGAATGCCACCATTTTATCCTCAAGTCCGCGTCTCAAATTCGAAATACGCAAATAAACTGGGCAGCATTGCACAGCTGCATGTTTGCCGTTTTGCTTTATGCCATGCTTTATCCGCCTTTCAAGGTGCGCCACCCTCGCCTCCTCGCCCGCTCAGCCCCTCGGAAAAACCGCCCTCCCACAGATAAATGTGATAAATGCGCGCAAGTGGGCAAATAGCGTTATAAGCTGACCACAAGCTCACCGATGATATAGTTGTTACTCTCTAAACATGGCTAATATGCGGCTTTAGGCGGCGGCCGGAGGCTACAAGGACCAGCCATTAAATGAAACTTTAAATTCTCAGAAACTAATTTTAAGCAAAATATTTTCATATCAATCGGGGAGACTCATATTCCACTTTTAGTGCAAGTTAAATAAAAACCCCTTTGCCAGCGGGAAACTTGATATCTTCAGGTGAGTTTGCATATTCAAAATATTTTGCAAGCAACTGCAGCGCTTTCACCTTTTTGGCACTATTTTCAGCTTTTGACCTCAGCAAACATTTTTTGTTTCTATGCAAATTAAAGAAACACATAGATTCTTGCATACAAACTGGTATGTTTCTTTTTCCCTAACGGCGGGTATTAAACTTTTATTACACGGTTTAGTTACAAAGTTGGCAGTGTTTTCAGTATTCTAAGCAACAAAGAACAAGCTGTATCTTATTTTACAAATATTTTTTTAAACTATAAATCATATTAAAATTTTGTTCTTACCTATATAATATTCCTCCCTAAGCTAGGGCATTCTCTATCCATTTCTCTTGTTTTATTTTAGTTTTTTTTCGCTCTGGAAATGAGTACCGCATGGTGAAGGAATTTTCGCAGTGCCTCACACGTGGCTGAAGCTGTGCCATTCGGCGCACTTTTGTTTGCATTGCGGCGAGGCGAATGCTTGTCCCCTATTCTGCCCCCCAATGGCCCCGTTCTGGGTTGTATTTAATTAAAAGTGCACATTTTTACATATTCGCAAAGTTTTTAATTTCCATAATTAGCGTTTCCAGCGTTAATGTTGTTGTCAACAGCCAGCAGGAACAACAAGAACAAGAACTACGGCCAAATGACATTTTCGAGTATGTTGTGACACCAGGGCTCGCCACACACACACACACACACACACATACATGCGACCAGAGCTGTTTTCGTTTTCGTTGCCTACTTATCCGGGCCACAGTGTCACATGTAAGCAGCTGCCAAAGTGCTCCACTCACAGCGGCGGTGTGTGTCTGGACATGGGTGTATCTGTGTGCATGGGTGCCCGTGAGCTGGTGTGAGTGCGCTGTGCAACATAGTGAAGAGCGCTTGATGCCCCTGATGATGCGGTGCAGTGTTTTTGTGGCGTTGATTTTGTCGTCGGGGCTTTGATGAAAGTCTTGCAGACAGAAAAACGAGCCTTGAAACCTAGAATTTTCGATGGAAATGGTAAACGATATAAGAAAAGGATTAAGCCTGAAAGATTGTTTTTAAGTGAATATTTTTACAATTCTAATTTGATAATTTAAGGTAATTAACTTATAAGTGCTCGCCTTTACCACTCGTTGTTTTTATTGAAAAATAGCGCCCTCTTCAAATGTTTTCGACCAGACTTATGTTTATTTATATATCATAGGAGTTACCATTTCCCCTTTACCATTTGCTTACCCCCTTCAGCAATTCGAGATTTGAACTTAGCCAACTTGATCTTGGCCGCATTATTAACTTGTCTTCTGTCTGTCGGCGGTAATTTGTGCACTGTCAACAAGCTGTTTTAGCGGTTCACTCACGGCATGTGTCTTGCCTGCGGACTGACTTAACGTGTCCTCCGCCAATCGGAGTGACAGTGACAGTCCCGCAAATCAACTTGTCTTCGCCTTTAGCGTCTGTAATTACACCCAATATCAGTGCCAAAAAAGTCAAAAAGACAGAGTAATTATGTAGAGATTGCAGACAAAATATATTGAGTATGGCACAGGCAGCAGGTGGTAAAATTGGGACTTTCACTGCCCTAAGACCAATGGAATTAGAGTCTAATTTCATTGCAAAACAATTTTCGAACAATGGCGGTGGCAGGAGGAACCTAATAACAACTTGCAAATGTGTTGTTTTCCCACTCATTTTGGTTTTCGGACCAACAAAGGCAACTAAAATAGGGAGGATTTGAGAAGGTACAAAAGGGTAACTCCCTATAATGCAAATTTGCCAGTTCTCCACAAGGCGATCGCAGGAGTTGTTCCGCTTCGCTATTGCCTGTGTGCCTGAGATGTCTGTGTGTAGCCACAAAAGCCGGAAATAACAGCATGACCTAGATTTGCAATGCTCACACAAACCCATACACACACAGAAGTGGTGTCCGTTGGGTGCTCTCCGTGTTTATATAAACTCCCACCTCTTGACTGCCTCTTGCTGAAATTTGAAGGGGAAACTGCATTTGACATTTTGCTATTTAAGGTTGCGTAACAGGTACAAGCTTGGTCAGTAGTGGGTGGAATTTTAAATTAAAAATATAGGCAATTGTCTTCTTTTAATGAATTTATTACCTTTAAAACCGTACATAGTTTTTGAATAGTTTTTTAGGAAAACAGGATGGAAACTAATATACAATATTTACAGTTTTCAATTTATCCCTTCAATATGGAAATTCTCTATAATTTACTATAGTTTAGCACTGTATCGCCATAAATTTAGCAGCATTCAACGGCCAACAAACTTCTTATCTCCTAATATACTCATTAACTTTTTCCCATATCAAAACAATCATCGCTTTGCCGCCGGATGGCAAATGTTGCGCCACATGGAATATGTATTTTTGTTTTCCCAACACAAACACACATCACACCCAGACCCAACCGCGCGCTGAGTTGGGTAAAATGATTTTGTATAATTTGTAAAAGAGCAAACAATGAACGGGCTCAGCAGGTCACAAACCCTCGATCCCTGCGCTAACCCCAACACTTGCATACTTTATTAGTTCGGAGCGCTAAATTAATAATAAAAAGTTTTGAAATATCTGGCAGTACTGCGAGTTTATTTTGTGGCTTGGACAGAGGACAGGACCTAATACGCAGTCGGGTCGAGGTTGATTATTAAAAAACAAAAGCAATTAGGAGCCGGGAATGTGGGAGCAAACTATTTGCGCCAAACGGATTGAAAACTGGGCACAGCTAGACTCCACTCCATTTTAATAAAACAACACTCTGGCCCCGAAACTGATATGCATAATGTATACAAAAGTTTTGTTGGGGTTTTCGGTTGAAATTGCCTCCGACAAAGTTGATGGGCAGGCGGAGTGGCATAAATCTGCAAAAAAATGAGAGGCAGACCCACTTTTGCCTGCCACCCCGAAATAACGACTTACATGTCCTGAGTGTGTGTGTGATACAGACTCAAGTTGTTGCAGAAAGTCGTTGCCAAGATTTCCTCACGCACTCTTACTTGCACTTTGCCCTTTCGCAGTCACCGACTCAACGCTTCCGTCGTGTCTGCACAAACCAGAGTGCAAAATTCAGGCAAACAGGAAGTGCATTTGCAGATGTCGCGCACGCAATTTAAACAAAGGCGCTGCTCCAGCCCAAGGGTAATTTCCAAAATCAACCTTAATTCCATCAGACAAGTGCGGCACTGCAAATTGACTTTGGAGGCCAGTTGGACAGTTTTGCGAGCTGCTGAGCTGCTGCCGGGCTGGCGACTTGGCCAACGTGTTGACAGGACAACGGGGCGAGTCGAGTGTCTCTGACCTCGTCACCGAATTCAATTATTCAGCAGCTGCAATCCTGAAAATGTGTAACTGTTGCCTGTCGGCAAGCCCTAAAATATTAATTAGAATGGCGCAGCCAGACGGTTGGGCGCAGGGCGGAGAAAGGGGCAGGAAATTCTTTTAAATTTTGTTGCCGCAATTGCGCCAAATGAAGGCGGGGCCCTGCCGGAGAACGCCTTTTTCATTACGTTGTTTGCTCTTTTTTGCTCAAATATTGTTCTACATGGACAAAAACAGAAATTCGTAAAATATTTTAAAGCGAATTACATTGGAAATATTTCCCTTGTTTGCTTAGCTTAAGAAGGAGTTAATCACTAAGAGATCGTTAGTGAGTAGTATTTTTGCAAATTGATTAATTCGCTTAGTTTCACAAACTTAGTTATGTTTTCTAATATATTAGTTAGGGTAACAATTATTCTTTTATAAATAAATACAATCCTTAGAAACTGTTTACAAGTTACCGTTTTTCCTGTGTATTTATGCCTGATTAGAATGCAGCATTACACACTTCAAATGGAATGGCAGAGCAAGGATACTTAAAAGGAGAGCTACAAAAAAGCATGGGGGCAGGAAAATAGAAAGTTGATGGTTCTTGCAACCATTTGCCTTTGAGCGGAAACGCAATAGAGGGCGCTTCACCCGGGCCATTATGCATAAATTGTTGCTCCGCACTTGTTGCTGTCCTAATGGTCGCTGCTCCTGCCTCCGGGGACCAGGAGTGTCCACCCCTTTTTCCGCACTATCCTGTGGACAAGGTCACGCGCTGTAATGCTTTTAATTAAGCACAGCAGTCCGCCTTGTCATGTTTTTGTTTTTCATTGTCGCAATCTAAGTGGAACAATGGTAATTTGCTGAAGAGCTCCTTGAATTCCACTAAACAGACAGCATAGTGCTTTATATTATAAGGGAATGGAAATTAAGCATGATCTATAATATTTAAGATAAAGAGAGTAATTTAAATTGACTTAGAAGTTACTTAAATTCACTTTTAAATAATTATAAACAGTTCTTTAAGGTGAAGCATCTGTGCACACTATACGTCACATAAATAAATGTAATTTTCTTTTCCCCCAAGAATTAACGCTTAAAACTTTCCCCATGCATTGCCTGTATAATACTTTTGCCTGATGTTTACATTGCATTAATATTTAATTTTCTGCAAATAGAGGAGCCTGACAGAGACCCACTCCAATTATCCCCTCACGACTGGTCATTCACATTCATGGATGATCACACTCCCAGGGAATTCAAACAAGCCGTGTGTATTTCACACTTGAATCGTTATTATATTGAATTCAACCTCCCAACATTTATTTACAAGGTATTCTTTTTGTTTCGTTCCAAACAAATAATTGAAATTAATTTCAGAAATTCTCTGGCAGCAATTTACTGGCAAACGTCGCAATCATTTCCATTGAAATACTTTCTCTGAACTTTTTATTGAGTCATTTGCAGTGTGTGTGTGTGCACTGCGGCGTATAGGCAATATGGTGCTGCAATAGCCAGGCCTAAAAATGTGGGGAAAAAAGGGAAATTCGGACAGATGATTTGCCGAAAAACGCTTTATGAAGTGTATTAAATTCACCCGCCTGGACAAATTTATGTACAATTTTTTGTCGGTCTCCCGGCTCTGGTGGTGCTGCCCGTGAAAAGTGCATAAATTTGCATATATTTTTTCATCTCTTTCAATTTTCTGCCGACGCTCGATGTAAAAAATAAGTAAATACAAAATGGCACGAGGGTGTGTCCCCTCGCCTGTGCCTATATGATTAATGAGTGCACAATTTAATAGGTGCTCGGAAAAGTCCAGTTCCCGTTCCCATTTCCAGTTTTGTCTCCGCTGCCGGCTTGTATGCATTTCCCCGGCATTTCCACATGATTGCTCTTAATACTTATGCACACACATACAAAATATAGTATATGTATATTCATACTTGCCTTATCCCATCCTATATTTTTTTCTGGCTGTAAAGCCATAGCCCCGAAAAACTTTTCGCCCTGCTTTTTCTCGTCCCGTTGTGATTTATTACTTCAATTGTGTAGTCGCGGAAAATGCATTTTGCGCATTGCATTTCACTGCCTGGAGCGTTTGTTTTCCAGCCCCCCTCCCGGCCCACAGCCCCTCCAAAAATGCCACCCTGCAAAGCCCCCCTGCAGTCGGTGAGGTGTGAAGTCGGTTTCACACACAGCACACACGCATGTTTGCGGCATGCGGCGGCTCTCCCACGAACGAGCCCAACTACAAATATACCCATTTATGTGGGGCTAGCTTAACCATCTGAGGTTTTCACCACTGGGGCATATTCGGCCGGCGGACCGGATCCAAATGAGTTCAATTTGTTTAATAATTTGAGCTGGAGCTGGACGTCTCTCCCGCCGAAAGTTCAAATAATTGAACAATATTTTCGTAAAATACCTTAATAAAGAGTTGCTTAAGTTCTTGACAAACACCGTATTAAGGTCACCAATTAGGAACTCATTTCTATAGAAGAAACTTAATTAAAGTGATCTTTAATGTCTAGAAAACCTAGAAGAAGGTTGATGATTTTTAATTTCTTCGACATATTTTGTTCGTTAAAAAGTTCTGTTACATATATGTATCTTTAACATAGTTTAAATATCTCATCGTTTATGTAAACCTCCTTTACACATTAATAAAAAGAGCATTATTCACGTCTACCAGAGACCGCTGCCTGCCCTGGGCACAGCATGCTTTGTCTTGCATTCGCTCGGCATCTATTCATTTCATTTCGGGACTGGGATTTTTGTCTGCCCGTCCCGTAAATCACACAAATGTCGGGGCGGCTATAAAATCGTAGTCGTTGCATATTCTACAGCCATTTACCTCGTAGGGAAAGGGGACATTTTCGGGGAATGCCGACTGCTGTAAAATAATTTGTTGGCACTTGCAACTGCAGCCAGCAAGCCAGCAAGCTGCATCTTTCGAGGTTAACTATATTTAATTACACCCATTGCTCACTACTCAAGAATTTGAGCCTCGACCTCCAGCTGGCGCTTTGAGGGATGCCACGGAAGACACTTAAATTATGCAACATCTGTCTGACTTTGTGCGCGTAATCGTGGTGGTGATTCATGAATTTCAATGATTATGCCGATCAGGCTGGGGAGTGTGAACTCAATTTGGTTGGCATTCCATCATCGACTCCGCACAAATCGGCTTCGACATCTCGCCATCGCCATCGGTGGCAGCGGCATCTGCACGACTTTCCTGGCAGAATTAGTTTTTCATGTAAATTTAAGCCCAACTATATGTGTGGTCAGGGCCCACCTCTGTTGGCCAAATCCCCCTGACCATGGCCAGTTCCCCATGTGCGTTTATTATAATTTATGTAGCAATTTATCATCCCGAACCCCATCGCCCGCTGTCCCCCCTACCGAGTTACATGGCTAATGCCCAATGAGCAGCGGCAGCAACAAAGGCAAAGTTGTCCATAATATCCATGACCCGGTCCGAATTTTCAATTAGAAATTGGGCAATGTGTGTCCAGGCCTGGGGAATTTGAGTCGAGTGCTAGTGCGCTGGGCAAGTGCATAAATTTTTAATAAATTCTATTGAAATATTCACTGGCCAGGAGAGTCTGGGTAATTTACCTGAAATGCGTCAGGTGCATCATCATTTTTGGCTAAACTTTTAACAAGTTTGGTTCAGCAGTCTGGAATTTTAGAGGTAATTTACACAAGTCACAAAGCCTTCCACTTGACAGGGCATTGTTTCTGAATTGGGAATGATTGATCATGTTTAAAGAAATTAATTAGACCATCGTTGTATGCTGAAAATTCTCTTGTACAATTAGAAATAATAAATAATATGTCAAGCGTCAAATTGTATGTTTCTTTTCACTTGGGCAAACATCTGGCGCACCCATTAATGGCTTTTTATATCAACAGCCCCTTGGGTGTTCTATTCTAAGGTCCGATGACGTGGTTATATCGCATAAGAAACAGAGAACTATTTCTTTTCGATAAGATTCACTTTGGAGATTTATGGAAAGGGGAATTAATAGCAATCAAGTTCCCTAGGTAATACTGATACGCCTAACATTCCCATATAGAAATGGCTCTTGGATTGGCAGTTTCTAAGAAAATCGCTCTCAAAAAAGGCTATATATTCTAGCACCAACCTAAATTTGAATTAGTCAAGAGTTGGTCTCCGTCGGTTGTGTTCTTAAGCATAATGCAGCATCACTTTAAGATTTCCCCTTTAAGTTTCTTGTGCTTGTAATCATGTGATTTCTATGAAACTATGTCTCTCGCTCATTTAAAGGATCCCAAGTGATTCATACCAATGCCAGGACCTCGTAGTTCCTGTCCACTTTACTGGAGAATATATCTACAGAGTATCGAAAGGGATAATCATTTATACTGTGAAGAGTCACTTGCGGGGAGGTGCCTGCCATCTGAAGTCCTTTATATGGTTCTGCTGCCTCTTCAAGGATAAGCAACCCAATGGAGTGTGTACCAATGGCTTGATGGAGGACCTGGACTGGATCGATCCCTACCTGAATGTGACCCTCCGGAATTGTTTCGTGCTCAGGAGGAACTTACTCAAGGATTCTATCGTGTTGAAAGGCACAATGCGGCTCGAGGATGGTTAGATAGAAGATGAGAACACGTTGTACGAGGTAGGTTGTGCTGGGTGTTAATATCCTTTGTTTCATATACTAATTTGACCTCCTTAGAAAGAAAGATTATTACTGGTCACCATGCGGGAAAAGGAGTTATGACTGCCTTCCTTTCGATACAAGGTTAGTTGTGAATATTAAATTAACTATTCGAATGCGATTAGTGAGAAAAATGTACAAAAACACTATTGAGTTTACAACTTTATCTACCAACTTCTTAGAAATGAAGTACCTCTCCAACCGAAAAGAAGACCACGATGCCCAGCTTAATAATGAAGTCGGAGAATATAGCTTACGATACCAGAAAACAACAGAAGAGTGCAGCCTGCAGCGGCAATTGATGACAGCCCTCGTATAATGTGTACTCATCTTCTATCCAGTTATCCCACAGTCTCATTATGTCTTAAAACACGATAAAATCATTGAGCAAGTTCCTCCTGAACACGAATCCGTTCTATAGGGTCACATCTAGGAAGGGATTGATCCTACTCACTTCCTCCAACTCTGCACTCTCCACTGAGCTGCATATCCTTGTAGCGGCAGCAGAACCATATGCAGGCCTTCAGCTGGCAGACATATCCCCGCAAGTGACTCTTCACAGCACTCACATTTTCCGAGTCCTACACCAAGTAGCCATATTTTCCAGTCAAGTTGACACGAACTTCGAGGCCCTGCTATAGGTATGAACCATTTGGGAGCCTCTGACTGGACGAAATATTGTAGAAAATGAATTAATTTAAAGTAATGCTACATTATGCCTGGAACATATACGACGGAAACCAATTCTTGACTAATTACGTATGATAATAAATATAGCTTATAATATAATAAAACAAGTAGATGTTTGAAGTGTATAAATACTATCTAATTTTTTTAAAATTGTTGATCATTTTGACGATGTAAAAACACTTTAAAGGGTTTTTTGACCATAACTTGGCTTAAGCTCAACCGATTTCAGCCTGGTTTGGTTTTTTCTTCTTAGTTTTTAATGGAGATCTTTTCTGCATTTAAACCTCAATTTCAAATTTTTGGTAAATTTTTATCCTATTTTTGACAATTTTGACGATGTAACTCCTTTCATTTCTAGGAAAAAAATGGGCTCAAAAATCGGGAACTTTCTCAGTGATTTTTGATCATAACTTTGCTTAAATTCAACCGATTTCAGCCTGGTTTGGTTTTTTCTTCTTAGTTTTAACAGGAGAACTTTTCTGTATTTAAATCTCAATTTCTAATTTTTGGTAAATTTTTATCCTATTTTTGACAATTTTCATTTCTAGGAAAAAAATGTGCTCAAAAATCGGCAAACTTTCTCCGCGATTTTTGATCATAACTTTGCTTAGGCTCAACCGATTTCAGCCTGGTTTGGTTTTTTCTTCTTAGTTTTTAATGGACAACTTTTCTGCATTTAAATCTTAATTTCTAATTTTTGGTAAATTTTTATCCTATTTTTGACAATTTTTACGATATAACTCCTTTCATTTCTGGGATAAAAATGTACTCAAAAATCGCGAGCTTTCTTAGTGGTTTTTGATCATAACTTTGCTTAAACTCAACCGATTTCAGCCTGGTTTGGTTTTTTCTTCTTAGTTTTAACAGGAGAACTTTTCTGCATTTAAATCTCAATATTTAATTTTTGGTAAATTTGTATCCTATTTTTGACAATTTTGACGATGTAACTCCTTTCATTTCTTGGAAAAAAATTGGCTCAAAAATCGGGAACTTTCTCACTTGAGTTATCTTTCCCACAAATTGTTAAAACGCACCAACTCAATTTTCGTGTAACTCCTGAAATACTTCGAATTTGGATCTAAAATTGTGCATACATAATCTTAAATAGTTCCCCAATCAACTAAGACCTATTGAGGGGCCTGTCCCCTTAAACGCGTTTTTGTCGACGAATATTTTTTGTTTCTTATATATTGCACTACAGAAAAACACCTCAATTGTATGCCTCTACACGAGAATCAGACTTAAATTAAAGCATATTTGACAAAATCTGCAATACGATTATGCAAATGTTTTCCTGGCTTCAAGTATTGAGAACCTTTGTGCCAGCAGAGGATATCATTTGAACACAGTGAGCTAAAATTGGAATTATATTTTCTTTGCATATAATTAGTGCAATCGGCTATCAGCCAAGCCATAGCTCACGCATTCCCAAGGGGGTTGGTTATTTAATGCCATTTCTCAAGCATGGCCATTATAATAGAATGCTTGGAAAATGGTAATTGGCAAATGGCAAATGGCAACTGGAAAAGGAAAATGGAAAGTGGCAAGTGGTGAATGGCCGACAAGCTATGAAGAACAGCAAGACCTACAACAATAAACAAAACCGGCGGACGCAAAGTGTCGACGGCATTAGACAACATCGCATATCAATGCAATCGCAATCGCAATCGCATTCGTATTCGCAATCCGCTTTGGCCCTAGATTTATGGACACTGCAACGCAGCAGGCCAAGTTGGCAACTTGGCTTACAGTAAATATAAAATGGCTGAGACTGGGAAATCAGCAATTCAAGGGGATTTGCGAGTGCAAGCAGGCGACAGTCGCCGACACTCTGCGTTCCGGGAAAAGCCGGAAAAGCAGCACGGCTCGGCACGGCAGCCCAGGAAAATGGGTGGACAAGGCGAGGACAGCCAAAGTAGTGGGGCAGAGCGGCGAAGAAGGTCTCCCAGCTCAAGTTGTGTGCCATTGCAGTGTCAATACAATCTGGCAATGGTTCAATAGTTGGCAAAATGTTTGCCTAACCGCGTGAGCACTCACAATGCACATCGGACATTGCTTTCGGTCCGGGTGGGCGTTGGTCTCAGATGGAAAGTGCCACACACACACATACACACACAGGCAGATTGCCACCCATGACCATGTGCCATGTGCACGCCTCGGCGAGCATACAATCGGCATGGGTCGCGCCACCGCAACAAATGAGGGGCAATCAAAGCTGCCCGAGACACAGACTGCTGAAATCTGAGCACTGAACATGAAACCGAATGCTGAACACTGAAAACTGAACACTGAACAGCCAGAGCTGACAGCTGAAAGCCGCCACGATTCATTTGCCACCGCGGCCGCTCCATTAAGCGGGTAATAGAATATAATAAAAGCGAAAAATAATTTAAAAGTGTCAGGACTTTGACTGGTTTTACTGGTCTGTTTCATTAAACACACACGGAATTAGTAAACTACGAAAAATGTGGATAAATGTCAAAAAATATTATTATCTCAAGTATTTCTTACCTAAATACAAAACTTTCCTAAGGGAATTTATATATTTTCACTCCAAGTTAAGCTTTAAAAACATTTTGAAGTTATTTAAGGTTTTGCTTAGGTTTTAAAAGTCATGAATAAAATAAAATAAAGTAGAATTCATTAAAGTCCTAAGAACACTCAAAGAACTTGTATTAAACCTTTAAAAGTCCCTTTAGTGATATATTTATTTTTTTTTTTGTTTGAAAACAATAACACTCAATTAAATGCTTTTTCTACATTTCCAAATATATTTAAAAGTTATGCCATATTTATATAAATGTTTGTTTATAAAAAAAACTTTTTAAGTCTGCGAGATTCTTAGAAATTTCTTGCGCTTTCTGCGGTTCGTTGCCATTCGACTGTATTTAATTTTGCGTTAAGGTTCCACAAATATTGTGACATCCATAAAGAAATATCCTGCTGATGGTAGCAGAGGCTTTAGTTTCGCCAGGAGCCCTTCCAGGTGCTTCGCGGGTGGAGGGGCGTGGCCGCCGGATCCGGATTGTTTGTTGGCTGCAAGCGGCAGGGGAAGCGGAGTGAACTGGAACAGCAACGGGAGCAAGAACAGAATAAGGCGACGTGCTGATGCTCCATCATCCTGCTGCCGGCTGTTCTGTATACTATAGATGTGTGTAGCTGCGGCAAGCCAAACACGACAAGAATTTAATTAAAATTTGAAATTACGGCCATCGGCAAGTATTTCGCAATGGGCAGGATTTTGAGAATTTTTAGATGTGAGCATATTTTCTTTCAGGTGCTCAGGTTAAAGCCACGGACTTTCACTTTAAACGAAGCATAGATGTCTCCGGCTTGTTGGCTGATGAAAAATATAGCAGGTTCTCAGTGAAAAGTGTTACTGCAGGATTGAGATCTCTTTGGGCTCTACCTTTGAGGATCTTAACTGAATTTACTTTAACTTTTCCGTCGAGGCAACGCCCAACAGCCCCAGATAATTATTTATTGTCCTGTGGCACACATTCTCCCCGCTTTATGCCCGGCAGATTTATATTAATGCCGTTTCATTCGATTGGACAGGCCAAAACAAGGAATTAATCCAGATCCGCGGCGTATAAAATGCGTTGCATTTAAAATTTTAATAGGATAAGTGCGCCTGCTTGCCTCTGCTCGCGAGTGTGTGTATCTGCTCAATTGTGACGTAGATTGAATTATTCGAGAATATGGCCATCAACGAACCTATAAACAATGCCACAAAAGGCAAGCATTTCCGATGGAGCGGAGATGCCACAGAAAATAATGCCCTCGCTTGAACATGTCCGAATTTTGTAAGCAGTTTATAAGGACGTTGAGTTGACGTTAAAGTTAAGTTCAAATTTAAATTAAAAACAATAATTTGAAAATACAACAAGAATATGTAAGGATTTCATTTAACTGCTTTAAGTAGATGTCATACAAATATTATTTATACATTAAATAAAATGGCTAGCAAATAGAGTATTCCGTTTATATGATTTTTCTTTACAGTCCGCTTTCATTTCAACAGCAATATATTTAAGTGAAGTGCGTTGATACTGCACATATATGTATGTATATGTATATGAAATATATGTAAAAACACATGTTGTTGTTAAGGACATCTGCGACGGGGTTGGTTAAACATTTCCGTCTTGGGTTTTTGCACTGACTCTCACACGGCGTATGCTTAATTCGAAGCCGCAAACAATTATAAATTTAATTATAAAATTAATGCAAAATGGTTGGCTGTGCCACTAATTGTATGTGTGTGCGAGTGTGTGCAAGAGTGCTGTTGTGTTGGCTTAGCAAAACATTACAGGGGCGTCACACCCTCACAATGCCACATACACATCCCCATGCAAACGTGACAAGTTAGTGCAAATTTACACGATAAATTCATTAAAAAGGTACACAAAATGCTGCAAATAGTTTACCGATTTGTTGTTGTTACAGGGCCCGTGCTGCTGTTGTTGTTGTTACTGCATTGTCAGTGTTGGCATTGCATGTTCAGTTGATTCAATTTAATTGTTTTGCAACATGCACAGCGCGGCAGGCGGGCGGCGGAAAGGGCGGCTCCATTTGGCATTTGTTTTACCCGATTTCCGCTCTCACAATAGATTTGCGGCTAAGTGGAGGCGGGAATATTTCCAAACAAGCAAAAAGAAACATTTTGCGGCATCCGCATAAATTATTAGTTAGTAGTTGCACCGATTGCCCCCCGCCCGCAGTTGGCATTGCCATTGTTTTGGCAATTCCTACTCATTTTAATTAAAAATCTTTCCACCGCAACAACAATCAGCGAAATGCGGTGCTAAAAGCCAAACTTTAATGCACATAAACACAGGCACGGAATGCGAAATCAACATTTTGTAGCTTGTTGCATATGCAAATTGAGACCCGAAAATAAATTGTGTTGGCGAAGCACAACGACTAAATAAATATATAAATATTTGTAGTCTGGGCAAGAATCAAAGAAATTAGGGATACTCACAAATATTTTATGAATGCGTAAAGGTAGTAGTATATTTTATTAAGCTCTAAACAATTTGACAATTCATTTATGGCATAAAAATTGAAAGCGCTTGAAAAGATAGAATATAAAACCCTAAAGAAATTGTTGACTTTAAAACACAACTGTCGGCGAAAAATTAGCACCCCTTTTACCATTCAGTTGAAATTGTTTTGAAATTATACAAATTAAAAGAGATTTCATTATAAAATATTTATACAATTTTATGAAGGGACTGAAGGTATTATGACATAATTATTTAATACCGCTACTATACATATTATTTGCTTCCCAATGAAAAACTCTCCAGAGTCAGAGTCTAGGCCTCTAAAAACAATCCTTGCGCCCAGTTGGACTAACAAAATCCGATTCCTTGCTAAGAAAACATACCCGGTGGCAGGAACAAGAGGGAACATAAACCGAAAGCACTCAAAGTAAAATCAAATGGAAACGCACTTAAACGAGTCCTTTTTGCCAGCATTTATGGCTGCAGTATGAGAGAGTGGCGTGATTTGTAGCAATTTACTCATAATTCCAGCCTGCAAAGAAAGAAACAACTCTGGCCCGCAACAAGGAAATGGAGGGGAAAAAGTTGCTAAAGCAACACACCATTATTATAAATATTTCATTAAGTTTTAAGTGCCTCCACGCAGCAGCACAACAATAAAAATGGGCCATGGCACGCGGGAACATTACTCATACGCAGCGTGGGACTTTTGATGCGTGGCCAACGTCGCCAGTCAATGAGTGCCCACTGTTGTGCCGGTGCCCGGGCCACCTTCTGTGGACTCAATAATTTTAATTGCGTCTCCGAGAGTGTGTGGCAAAAAAGCTGGTGTTCTTAGCTTTTCTTTGGTCCTTCCACCGACAGTTTGGCTCAACAATATAAATTAATTAATACGCCCGCAAAGGGACCACCCGCAGATGTTAAGTGTTTTCACTGCCTGCTTAAGCTTTTAGCATAATTGAGTGGTCGGAATTATATAATTGACAATTAGGAGTGTCAATAAATCCGTTTTTTATTTGGGTAGAAATGCATCGACTTTTTAAATTATTCTGCCATAAAGTTCCTGCATTTTGATGAGGTTTTCAGTATTTATTGATCAGATTAAAAAGCCACTTGTATAATGTTTTGTTATTGACAAGTTCAGCTTAATTTCTTAGGGGAATATTAGTCATATGAGCACGAACTTTCTTTTGTATGAGACAGCAAATAGTTTGGGTGGTAAATTTATATGCTTAAAAAAGAGTATATATAAATTTATATCACTAAATTAAAACTCAGTGCTCATCTGACATTTTCATCCATGCTGTCTAAATCATTTCAGAGTCATTTTAAGACGAGGCGTAATTGCATTATGTTCATATATATCTTGAAATAATATTTTTACTCGTTTTCCATAAATATTTTGTCGTCATTGAGAATATTTCGGCAGAATGACTCGCGATTGAGCAATATCCTGAAGCAATTATTTGTGTATTTATTAAAATTACCTCAGTGCCATTTCGAGCCCTGGATGTGTGCTTATTTTTGTGCGACCTTCTTATTTTTCATATTGGTTTATTTATTTTTGGTGATTTTCTCCGCTGGTTTATTGTGTGGGCCCGGGCTGTAAAATGACGAGGCGCGGGCGAGGCATGAACAGACATTCGTTGGCAAACACATCTCATCAGGATTCTTTTGATTTTTTTGCCACACTTCAATACGCATTCGTGGCGGGGAAATAAAAACAGAGCGGAAAAAAGAAACCCACTGGGGCAGAGGCAGGAAAAGCGAAGGAAAGAAATGAAAATGCTGCAGCAACAAAAAGGAAACGAATGACGAATGAATAAACGCATGGCAGCCTGACACACTGCCCTGCTGCCACGCCCTCTACCCTCTCCTCCCCTTCTACAGTGTGTTTGTCAGTCTGACACTGGAAAAATTGGTATTAGATAGGCGATAAGCGATCTTAATTAGGGATGATATCACCCAAAATGAGCCCTTTGACGTGCTTTGATTTGTATACATTTTCAAAAGATCTCTTTTTAAGTTTGCATGGAATTTTGGTAAACACCATACTCTTCCTTTTATATTTAAAATTTCCCTCAGTGACGTGCAGCCGAAGAAAAATGTGTTTTGAACGACACGTTTGACTGACATGAATGACAAGAAAACCGTTATGTGCTCACACTGACATTAATTGAGACTGGTACATAAAGAGTAATACATAAAAATAATAATAATAATAATAATAATAATAAGGACAAATGTACTTGTGTGTTGTACAAGGGATTCCAATTCCCACAGCAGGAGCCACGTCAAAAGACTCGTTTAAGGTCCTGAAGCGCATTCTAGGGCTGCAGCTGCATTCCTTCGGCTTCCGGTTCCCCGGCTTACTCACTCTCTGGATCTTTGGCTTTCTGAAATGAAGTGCTTCGTTGGTAATGGTAATGCTATGCAGATTGCGCTGCAATGCCAATGCGAGGTGATGAGGCTGGGACCGCAGCCGCCGGAGTGATTAGGAAACGCGGAGTGAATGGATCGCGAGACTGCCATCAAGTCGACTGTGGCTTGATTTAACCTTTCAGCTGCGAGTGAACAGCACCGGCGGTATTCTGTAGGAGTTTGTGGTCGTATTTGGGTTAACGCCCGGCCCCATAAATATTTAACGTTACGTGACTCAGTCGGTTTTGCAAAGCAAAAGAGCAAACAGCAAACTCAGGGCAGCCCAGCCAGGTTGCCAGGCAGCATGTAATCGCGCTTGTAATTCGAATCTGACATTTCAGTCGAGTATTAAATGTTTTAGGACAGCTTTATGTATTATTTAATAGTTAAGCTTAAGGGTACTTCCAAATACTAATCGAAAAAAATACCAGTCCAGTAAAATAAAAGAATGTTGAGTTTGTATATTCATTACCTATTTAAATATCAATTTAAGCAAGAGATTTAAGGTGAATTTCTTTAGATCCTTCATATTTCCATCTTTGATTTGGCTTTCAGGGAACCACAATTAATTACGCACTTGTTTTTCTCTGATGTATCTCATCTTGACTGCTTGAAAGGCGGCACCAAGTAATTTCCATGAAAACTACTTGGGAAACCGAATTTATTTCCTCTGACAGGTGAACACACGCACACGTCTACGAGAACACCTATGGACTCAGGTGGGCAACGCCAAGGTTCAATCACTTGAAAAAGTTTCTCCGCAAACGGAATCGGCGACGGCAAAAAATAAAAGTGGGTAAACGAGGAAAGCCAAGAACGAAAATAAAACCCAATCGCTTTGCTGATGGCCACTTTGTAGTGTGTAATTACGAATGGAAATTAAAATTGGTTCGATACACACACACCCACGCCTACGAGGCGGTAAAAATAAAGAATATTAAGCAGGGACTTCCCGGCCTTCTTGGCCTGCCATGTGATGGAGAACCGAATCGCATGGCACTTCACTTAAACTTAATATATATTTCCGAGAGCAGAACCAACGGCGAAAAAGCAAACAGGCAGTGAAATTAAAAATTCAATATCCTGAACAAGCAAAGGAAAATTATAAATAAGTATTTATTGTAATTATTGCATTTTATGTCTCTCTGGCCGACATTTGCGCGATAAGCGGGCCAAGGAACCGGCGCACCTGCTGGTACCAGTAATTTCTCCCCGGCTTTTCCGGGGCAGGACCTACTTTACCTTCGTTTTATTCATGGCTTCGCTTTGTTTTCCCAAGTGTTAAATTTTTTACGTTTATTGTGCCAGATTTTCCATCTCCGGCCGCAGCTGCAGCTGCAGACTCCGCCGCTGGTGTACTTGAAATTAATTTTTAACTTCCGTCTATATTTCTCGGTCGTTCTTTCGGACTCCCTCATTTGTTTTGCTTTGTTTTGTATTCCTCTTGCTTTCTTATCGCTCATTTCACCCTGCCTGTTATTTTAGCCGGCTTTTTCCAGCCCTGTTTGCTGCTGGCACGTCATCTTTGGCTCATTTGCCGCACGCCATTTGGCTGCCTTCCGGCCTAATGACGAACATGCATCAAAATTAGTTGCCAGCCAGGCGTCATAAACGTAAAAATGAGCCCCAATTTTTTAGGGCCCGGGAAACTAAAATAAATAAATAAATAATTATGATAAGCCATGATCCGGGCTTGTGTTCCCTGCGCTGTGGTGGGACGGACTCAAGGTTTTTTCGGCGGTAAATTTACTCTTCGGATTGCCAAGATTTATGCTGAATAAATTCAGAAAATAAGTATGTTGATACATAATTACTATAAAAATATTTACGATTATTACTCCGGTTTTTGCATCTTATTTTTATCAGTTAATTAACTTGTTAGTATTTTAAAGGGAAATATTTAAGCTTGGTAAATAATCGGATTTTACAATGCATTAAAAATATTCTCAGGGATTTGAGCTTGATAGCAAAACACTGATAGTGCTAATTTAATTGTTTGTACATTTTCTGAAACTTTACCTATTTTTTCATGTAAGTTTCATGTTCTATTTATTGCTTTTGTTCAAGAATATTAAGTATTTAATTTTTAAAAGGATTTTATACTTGTCAGAAAATTGCTCTGCCATATTTCGTTTCACTTCCGTTCCAGCCTGACCACACTTAACATTTTGCGAAACTTTCAGGAATTCGGCCACATTTATGGCTGCCAGTGTTTTTGTTTTTACGCCCAGGACTTGCGGTGAGCAGATGAAGGATGATGGCTGTGTGGGGAGTGGGGATAGGTCTTGTGGGTTGGCTAACTATAAAACTCGGCAATGCGTGAAAAGTACCGTACACGTACCCACGTCGTTTGTGGCTCGTACCCACATATGAATATTCGTGGAATTTTCCTGGGCCCCTCGCCTCGCCATCCCGCTTTTCCAGGCTAGGCACGAAATTTTTAATCCTTTTGCTGGAGCAATAATATAGTTTTGTAGTCCGCCTCTATGCGAATATATAAATTAAACGGCAGGACCACACACACAGTCGCACGAAGACTCGAATAGGAAAAGTTTTTTGCCAAATCCTTTATGAAAAGTTTTGCCTTTTATGGCTCACAGACAACTGTGTGCTTGTGTGTGTGTGTGTGTGGGCCCTTCATTATAAAAGCTAATTAAGTCATTATCAATTGCCCGACTGAGCTGTGGGATAAAGTTTAGCCCGCCTTCTCGGGGATCTTGTCTTTGAGATTCCCGGACTTGAAGGGCTCACCTGCTTGAGCCAACACTAACATAATTTCAGCCCACTTCTCATTTCTCCCCTGATTTTCCGCTTATTTCCCTCATATTTTCCCCGAGACCGTTTCCCCTGCCACATTAATCAATTAGTGACCTTCGGTGCGGCCCACTTCCCACGACTCTTGGCGTAGCATACTTCCGAGAGCGGGCCAGGCAAAAGGTTAAAAGTACCAGGCAACATTGTCGTAGTTGTCGATGGCCATGTCGCTGATTGCGGCCCAAAAGAGAGCGGGAAACGGAGTGAGAGCCAGGGAAATTCGAAAGCAGCTGAGAGAGCTTTTTCGAGAATCGCCCTGGAAGTTCGAATCGTCAGAGACAGTGGCACCGAGAGACACAGAGAGAGTGACTGGGCTAAGAGAGCTTTGTGGGGGAAAAGTTCTCTTGCTGGCTGGCTGGCTGGCTGGTTTTGTTTGCCTTACAGACGTCAGAATTAGAAATTATAATTGCCGCACATTATTCAAATCGTATACATGACCTACACCCACCGCACACACGTTCAGGTGAGCTTTGGCCGCAACGCACTCGAATCGAATTGAATTTTAAATTTTCTTGCCCCTGATTGTTGCTCCATTGATTTGGAAACGGCAGTGGGCAGCCTTACACAGGAAGTCCCTAGCTCCTTACGTCTATTCCTTCACATTTTTTGAGGTTTACTAATTGCCAAAAAATTAGTACAGTAAGCTTTTGTTAACTTAATATTTTCTGCTAATATAAATATCTTATTAGTTGTATAAATCCTGCTTAATAAATAAAAAAATAACTCATCCTACTTAATATGTATTAAATTTATTTTAGCTTAGTACTTCTACTAGTATCATGGGCAAACCTGTATTTATCTGGTTCCTTAAAAACTACAGTGTTTGAACTTATAAAACTCTCAGTATTTGACATTTGGTCCCACGCCCACTGACATTGTTCGATTGCACTTGACAACAGCATCGAGGTTGCCAGCCTGCCTGCATATTTTAGCACTTGACCTTCGCCCCAGCAGCAGCAGCAGGAAAAGTTAGTTTTCCACTGCTACACATTTGCATTTTCCACTTTTTAGGACCGGCTTTAAAATATGTTCTCCCTGGCCAACTTTAAATTCTGAAATACTAAGGGTTAGACAGCTGTCAGTTGGCTTTCATTTGTTAACTGCTTTATTTTTCCACCTGCCAACCTGCGAGGGCAGATGGAGATGTAAACGTTGCTTGAACTGAGGGATAAACACAGCCTTCAGCTAATAGTTTTTGCTGCATGTTGAGTAAATATTATGACGAATGGAATAAATAACTTAATTTGTAAATACAAAAAGAAACCAAAGATTTATATTAAATACTCAATAACATTACATAATTGGAAAAGGAAGTATGAAGGTACAAATTGTACGATGTTATATATGTGAAAATTAAATATTTATACTCTTATTATTAAATACACTATACTTATAAGCTATTTGCAAATAATTGCAGCCTGTTGTGACATGGTTTCCATTTGAACCCTAAAAAAGGCCAGCGATCTAGGCCATCAGTTCTTGTTTCCAGGCCTGACCCGAAGTAAACCCAGCTCCGGGTCTATTTATGATAATTAAAGCCATTAAGGAAAATTTATCATAAGCCATAAAGCAGACTATACTCCTCCAGCTCCATCTCCAGCTCCACCATGCCACCTCGGCGACACTTATTAAGGATCTCGCCGAGTCTCTTAATGCCGAATGTGAACTCTCTGCGGAATGGTTCTTCATCTTGCCGAGAAAACTTTCTCCAGCCAGCCTTGGCCATCAAAGTTTGGCACATCAAACACATCTTAAATCATGCATGTGAGCTGTGGGTTATTCCCGGCGGCCCGACTGGGATGCGGACCATGGTGGATGTGGGTAAACTAATCAACACTGGTTGTGCCCCCAGCCCTTAACCCTCGACTTGGGCCAAGTTCAGCACTAAAAATCTTAAGTGAAAGTTTAAAAAGTTTCCATCCCTTTATGTCGTTGTGCTGTTTTCGCCACTCTGGCTGTTTTTTCTTGGTGACTTACTTTCCCGTATAAGTGGAAAACTCATTAGGGAATTTCAAGCAGCAGCATTCCCCACATATTTCAGATACAGAGCCCGTCTCCCCGACGACTCAGCTCCACACATGTGACCGCAAAAATGAGGCGTCAACCGCAAATGCTGCTCCGGCATGCAAATTATGCGTAGTTAATGTGCCGCCCCCCGGTGTCCCGCCTTAACCCGTCTCCATCGTCCGTTTGGTTAATTTCCATCTTTAAGACACTCAGTGTTGCGGTCAAGGCTGGCCGGGGGGTCCTTTGAGCGAGTCAGAAGCCGGTGGAACGCAGGGCCCAAAGGCATTCCATCTGGCCGAGCCACACCGACCACAAAATGCCTTCAGTCTCCTGGCCGTAACCCACATCCACATTTCCATTGCCATCCACTGCAGCTGCCAGTTCATTCAGTCAGTCAGTTGCCCAGTTGCCTGGTTTGGAAATATTTTCCACACCCAGAAAGACAGACGGAATCAGACATTCCTCCAGGGAAATGAGGAAAGGGGAAAGAAGTTAAAGCCGCTCAAATTCTTAAATATGCAAAGGAAAATAATGAATGAGCTAAGGGCAGGGCTGGACCGAAACCAATATTCAAATAAGCAGTCACCCTTCGAGTTTGGTGAATGCAATTGTGCAATATGGTTTCCATAGCCAATATTTATTTCTAAGTGTTTCCATTGAACATAAAGGCTATAAAAGAAAGTAAAGTCGATTAAGATAATTCTAAGAGCTCCTGATCGGTTTGGCTATGATTACAAGACCAAATAAGCTTACGGATATTAAGTATTTTAAAATTAGAAGTATGTATGTTCTTATGTTCCTTATTTTTAAACGGGACGTATTCACCAAATATTTAGGTAAGACAATGAGGGGAAATTTATTAATATGAGTTTGCAGAAAAAATTTGATGAACTTGTATTTTAGTTATGTTGTGAAAATAGTGTTTAAAAGGAGTGTGGAAATAAATAATAATATGGAAACGATGTCTGTCAGCTATTTTCAACAGCATATCCTTGTAATCAATAGTACCTATGAAAGTACATTCTGGTTTGAATTCCACCGCCATTGGTTGCTTTCCTTATTTTGTAGCTAATTTTTATTTTCCATAAATATATTTAAAATGTTTTGAATTTCCAGACTCTTTTTATAACCTGGCAGGGTATTTTAATTTTAGTTAGAAGCGCAAAACTCAGTGAAGGAGTCATTTCCGACCCTATAAATAATATATATTCTTGATCAGCATCAAAAGCCGAGTCGATTTAGCCATGTCTGGTAGAAAGAAAAAATTAAAATTTTTTTTTAATTTTTTAAGGAATTTAATTGTACAAAAAAATTTCAAAAAAAAATAGTTTTAAAATAAAATAAAATTCAGTATGCAGTTTAATTAGCTTTATAAAAAGTACTTAGTTTCTCCACAGCATTCTGTTTTTACTAACATTACAAAACATTGCTAAATATTTAAAATGTTCTTTTATTTTAGTAACCGATTAAAGTAGATTCAATTTATTATACACAGGCTTATTTTTTACATTTGCGTACTTATAGACCTCCACCTGCTTGCCCAAAATCAATGCCCAGCCAATTTTGTTAGGGCATCTCAAGTTTAATTCCCAGGAATACAATCAAACTGAAGTCGGGAAAAACCAATCGGAATCCATGTGGGTGTTCAGAGTGGAGCCATCGAGATATTCCATTAAGCAGAAATCAGAAACGAAACCTTCAAATCAGTTCACATTTGTGGGGTTCAAGTGTCTGGCGCCCATAAAACTGTAAAATGATAATCAGAATTGAGCATTTTAATATTTTTTATTGTAAATTAAAACAATAAACATTCAAAAGTTTGGCTCCCACAAAGGAACCCACGAACACAGGGGTTCGCTCCTGTTGTTCTGGCCGTATCAATGGGCCATCTGTTTTCATTGTTATAGGGCAGACGCACGCACGCTGCCAAGGACGAAGACAATTCACCCCGATGCAGGACCTCCTGCCTTCGGTGAGGTGTCGGGCGGCTGAAAGGGCAAGGGGCCATTCCGAGGGCGAGGAGACAGACATATCAAATCGCTTTACGTTTGTCAAATTTAATTTGATTTTGTGTGAAGTTTATTGGTAAAACGTTTTGGCCTAGAAGTGTGTGGGGGATATTGTTCGGAAGGGGTTTGTTCGACAGGGCCCTTAAACGTGCGAGTGGCTATGGACGTACTCGTACACACACCCACAGCCAGTCGTGTGTGTTTACACTCACCCTCTGGCCGCTGCCAGTTGATAAATGACAGTTGCGTTTCGCAATTTAAATTTGGCCAAATGAAATTAATTTAAATGCTACATTTTGGCGTCGAAAATTCTGGGCTAATTGTAGTCAAATATTTATGGCAATATTTTTGTTGATTTATAAATTAATAATTATTTATGAGCCAAATGTGCTCAACCCATTAGCCAGAATTGTAGGTGAAATCAAATTAACACAGAAGCGAGAAACGGAAATATAAAAATAGAAAATGACAAAGGCTACGCATATTTTAGATAAATTATTTATAAATATCATATTAAATATAGAAACGAGTCACAACAAAATAATAATATATATATTAAAGGTTATGACATTTAATGTAATGCTCTTCCTGCTGTCGTGAATTCTCCATACTCGACAATAGTTCTCGTTTCCATTATGGAGGGGAAACTGGAGAAAAGTTTTCCGCCTGCTGATTGCCTACCATCCATTGACGGATGCTGGGAAAATGGGAAAAGACGGGTGAGTGGGAAATGCAATTAAAGTCTTTGAGCTTTTAAGTTCGCCTCCTTGGGCACTCTGGTCCGCTCATTGAATTTATTGGCGGATGTTGGGGGCAGTGCGGATAAGCGCCATAAAATGTACAATAGCAGATGCCGAATAAAACCCAACAAACGCTCGAAATTTTATTTATTTCTCTTCAGCAAAGCCCTGCCTTCTTCCCGATTCCGGTAAATGTGTGTGCGAGTGTGTGTGTGTTAAGCACGCCACGGCTACAAATTAAAAATTTGTCGTTTCCAGCGAATTTCGGCACAAGAGCCAGCAGAAAGTCACTCAGGCAGCTACCTCGTGTCCTTGTAAATCAAAAAAGAAAACAAAGCTAAGTCCACTGAGAAACTATTTGGTATGTATTTCATTTTGACAATTTTTTTTTTGTTAGTGGGGCTGATAGCAGACTAGATTTTGGTTTTCTGTTAAAGGAAATATACTCTTTGGATTAAAGGGTGCTAAAATAAATGAAGAATATTGTTGTCTTACTTGAAAGTTTTTACAATATATATTTGATTACCTTTATGTCTTTGTTATTTCGCTGTATTCAATTATCAAGGCATAGAAGGGCTGTGTAATTTTTTTCTCCATGTCCTTCAGTACCCATTCCATCGAAGCGAACATATAAGAAAAGTTCGTTGATGTTGGCCTTTTTCAGTTTGTTTGTTTTCGTCTTTTTTCCCCAACCAACGTTCTCCTTGCTCATTTAGGCTCTTTTGTGTTGATGTTGCCAGCGAATTGAGGGGAGTGTGTATAAATTCAGTAAAAAATTAATACAACGCGCAATTATGACCAACAACAGAGCCGGCGAGTACCCCTGGTGGCCACTGGAACTGTCAGGAGCAACATGGGCGCGAGAATCGTCAATTACCGCCGACAGGAGTGTGGCCACAGGAGGCGCGGGAAACAAGAGAATGGAAGGGCTTTAAATGTTGAAAAACGAGAAAATTGTGAGTGTTGTAACAATTTTTTAAAAAATTCAAGTGTTTTTAAAATTAGTAAGAACATAATTAAAAATAAATGGGGTGAAGCAAATTTAATATAAAAATAAATAGCCACAAACTCAAAACTTTTCTTGAATGCTTAAAGTTTTGTTTTCCTGAGTTCAAAGTATTTGGCTCTGCGTGCGGCACTTTTCACATATCAACAGACCATCTGAAAGTGTCCTGTCCTCCTTTTGTGCTGCCCCGTTGTTATTGGCATTTTGGCTTCGCATTTTGGCACATTGTTTGTTGGAAAAGGACATTTATTTAATTGCCCGATGCTTCGGGGGGGTCATTACAGGAAGTACCCAGCCAGCCGGTTGGCTGGTCAGACCGAAAACAGGACCTGGGCCTGAGAGGGAAGTGCAAAAACGAGAGAAAAAACAGAACCATATTAAATGCGACAATGGCGCCGACCGGAAGTAAAAATTATGTTGAAACTCTGCTTGTGTGGGTGTGTGCTGGGAATGGTTGTGTGTGGTCATGATGATGTTGCCAGGACTTTGTTTCGGGCTTCTCCTCCGGTCTGCGGTTCATAAAAAGTCAATAAAGCGAGTTTATTTCGCTGGAGTATGTCAACATCATTTCTGCTGACAAGTCATTAAATCAAGCTAAATTTTTGACTGTGTCGACACATTAAATTAAAAACAAAAAATGATGTAAAAAACCCATAGTGCTTAAAAATTGGTATACCCGAATCCTGTAAAAAAGGTGCCAGGCCAGTGAGGTCATTTCACTTTATTTCCTCGTGTACTCGTGGCAGGTCCTTTCGATTTGATGTCAGATATATTCTAGTTCGCCGTTTGCCAACTTCGTCGCCTGCCAATTTTTATTTGCAAATTAATTCCCAGGCAATGCCAACATCGATTTGTATCTCTTGGAGTGGCATAGGAGCTGCCGCAACAGCGGCCATAAGAAAGACATAAATCTCGTGCATAAATATAAAGGGAGATGCCAAAAGGCGAAGACATTTAGCAATTTAAAAGTGAAATAAATCTGCGACTTGTTAAACTTGCATATGCGATGTGCCTGCCATTTTACGCCCCTTTTCCCCGCGTTGCATTGTGTAAATTGTAGCGCAAAAGTTTCTGGCTTTCTGAGAAATGGCGGCATTATTAAAGTCAGAGCTCTGGAGAACTACAACTGCACTGAAACTGCCAGCCACATGTTTGGCTTTCTCTTTTTTAAACATATTTGTTTCTGCTTATTTTGGATATTTTTTCTTGGGCAATGTTTTTTGTTGTCCATTAGCAATTTAGAATTCGCTTTTGGAGGTTGCACAGGTGCACAGTTCCAGCAAGTGGATTTTTTCTGCTGGAAAATGCGAAACATTTTTTTGGTACACAACAAGAAATTATCGAAACAGATTGCTGGATATTTAAATATTTTTATTAATAATTTGTGATATTCTGTAGGCTTCTTAGACGTATTTGTATTTGTAGCTATTAAAAAAACATAAAGTTCCATACATGTTTTTTTACTATACGTTTAGCAGCCTTTTAAGAGGCTTAATAATATTAATTAATAAATAATCACTTGGTCAATGTATAACTGCAATATACACAAAACTGAACCGACATTTAGGACTCTCCCTAGTTTTGACAACTTGAATCCGCTTTTTTCTTGTGCATGTGAGGCGGCTTTGCCGGCGGCTCAATCGAGGGGGAAAAGTAGTGCAAGGATCCTTTCCCTTGGCCAATGCGCCTGTCTGCATGCAAATATTTATGCATAAAGTTGGCTCTGTGCTCATTTTTGCCCACTATTTTTGCGCCGCCTCGTCTGGGCCATGTTTGTGGCTTTTGGCATTGTTTGCCGGCTGACAACAGTCAGCAAAAGTTTACGCTGCCAGCGGTCGACTGCAACTCAGCCTCGGATTCAGTTTCAGCTTTCGCTGGGCACATAAATCATCTTTCCCCTGCACCATCCGCCCGCACTTGCGGCCAACTTAGTTAACGTGCCGCCGACTGCAAGCTTAGGCAACTCTTGCATTTCGGGCATCCAACCGTCCTGCTGCATCCGAGGCTCTGCGGCAAAGTGCAATGCATGCAAATGTAAAACTGATTTGTTGTGACGCAGCACCAGCATCAGACTCGGATATACGAGTCCCGAGATCCCCCGATGACACCCACCGGGGTCCCCATCAAATAATGCCACACAATGGCCAACCTGCAGCCTGTAGCCTGCAGACATCCCAGCAAACATTTGGGAGATTTTGTCAATTTGTGTCGGACAGTTAACCCGTTGGGGATTTTGGGATAGAAATATAATTGGAGAGTAACTATTCTACCTTTAAGTTTAACTAATTGCTGTAGTAATATAATAATTTTATAATTATTTAGCACATGGATAATGATGTCTTTTGTTATTGATACTCAGTTATTTATTTATCTTTATATAAAAATAAAATTATTAGAAAACTTAACTCACTATTGTCTTGTAAAGACCACTTCCTTGACTTCTTAAGATATTCAATACAATTTTTTTTTTTCCATTTGTTGAAATGGTTTGCCTCAGTACTGTGCTGTTCTGCCCATTGATGTGCAAACACCATTAACGATGTTACATTTATGATGTCACATATCTATTTCAATCAATTTCCCGCTTACCATAAACATCAAATGTTTGCAGCTTAACCCAATAGGGCGCACTTCAGTGTCGAGGGTTAAGCCACAGCCGTGAGTGTCAGCAACTTGTTACCAGGGCCAAGTGCTCTCTGTGTGTGGTGTGGGTGGTGGGGGGCGTTTGCTGTATGTGACCCATGTGCGATTATCATCACGTAGCAGTGGCATTGCGTTCATTTCACATGCCTTGCCGTGTGCCACTCGCCTCACAAATTGCTGCCGCTGCTGCTGCTGTTGCAGCTCCTCCACTGCGCATCTGTCCCTCACAATTGACAGCTGCATCCTGCGGCCTCCGAATAGAATCCTTTTCACGAAGCGCACATAAAATATGGAAATACAGTAGAATCCGGTTATAACGACTCCGCTTATAGCGTCCGACCGGTTATTACGTCGAAAACTTGATGGCTTGGTTGGTCCCCATACAAACTTACATGAAAGGGCCTCCGCTTAGTACGTCTCCGCTTTTAGCGACGAACCGCTTATACCGACGAGATTTTTGACAACCGGTTTCAACCGATTTCAACCGGTTATTGCGACGTGCCGGGAAAAAATACAGCGAAATAATGCCAAAAAATTTAAACTACAACCGACGGTGTCACCTACATCGATGTTTCGATGTTTTTAAGAAAAAACATCGATGTATTGATACCTCGCCAATGTTTTTTTCCGCTCTGGTGTGCAGACCTCATAGCCTATTCCCCGTTATATTTCTGTTTTTTTCTGTCTTTTCCAAGTAAAAAATGTATTTTAATTTGCAATTTATTAAATTTTTCGTTTTGATTTAAAAAATAATTTGTTTTATTTTAAAAGCTATTTCGAACATGGCAACCATAAAAAAAACAAAAAAAAATGTTTTTTTGCTCCTGCCGGTTTGTGCGTCTACCGGCTATAACGACGTAAAATCGTCGGTCCCTTGAAAGTCGTTATAACCGGATTCTA